>LR749848.1:344752-490920 GCA_902729485.2 Mus minutoides
TATAACTGGGTCCTCAGGTAGTTCTATGTGCAATTTTCTGAGGAACCACCAAGCTGATTTCCAGAGTGATTGTACCAACTTGCAATCCCACTAGTAATGGAGCAGTGTTGGTCTTTCTCTACATCCATGCCAGCATCTGCTGTCACCTGAGTTTTTGATCTTAGCCATTCTGACTGGTGTGATGTGCAATCTCAAGGTTGTTTTGATTTGCATTTCCCTGATGACTAAGAATGTTGAACATTTATTTAGGTGCTTCTCAGCCATTTGGTATTCCTCAGTTGAGAATTCTTTGTTAAGTTCTGCACTCCATTTTTAATAGGGTTATTTCTTTCTGTGGAGTCTAACTTCTTGAGTTCTTTGTATATATTAGATATTAGCCCCCTAGCAGATGTAGGATTGGCAAAGATCTTTTCCTAGTCTGTTGGTTGCTGTTTTGTCCTACCACACTCAAGGAAAGAACATTCTTTCATATACACGTAAATTTCAAGGCCTGGGTACTCTGATTGCCTCTAGAATACCTTCACTGGGACCCTGTTCTCCACCTGGCCTTCTTTCTAGACACTATGCAGGAATGATGCCTGCTAGTGAATTTAGTAATGTATCCTCCCCCTCAGGTTCAGATTTGGCAGGAAAATAAATTCCTGCCCATGGCAATGGCTCTGTCATCTTGCTTCAGCAGTTTGTATGGCCAGTAAGTTTTGAACCAATCTCAAGGTATAGGAAGAATAATTCTTTGGCTGTAAAGTCATAGATAAGAGTGGCCCTTAGAGCCAGAGTGAGATGATTTTACCAAAACAGGAAGTCTAGGAGAAAGGTCTGGGAAAGTTCTAGAAGATTAGTGTTTTGCCATCAGCAGATTGAAGAATAGGTTCACAGTCCAAACCCTTTTGCTCAGAGCCTGATGAGTCAATTTCCAGTACCATTTTTGTCCCTAACATGAACTCTATAGTGTATATGTGGTTTCCAACACTTTTAGCTTTCAGATTTTCTTCTTACCATTTCTCCTCTTGTGCTTGGGCCTCAGTCTATTTCCAAAATGTTCTCACCATCATCTAGCATTTGAAATCTTTATCTACCTCTGATCCATCTTACTGATACCTTGTATAGCCTAGTCTTAATGCCATCTGCAGTGTTTTGGATGAGATGTCCCTGATAGGTTCACAGTTGGTGGCACTTTGGGGGATGTTACAGATCATTTAGGATATGGACCCTTGCTGGAGAAAGCAAGTCACTGAGGATAGGCTTTGAGACTTTATAGCCTCACGCCCTGCCAGTTGGCTTCTCTGCTTCATGTTTATAGTTGGAGACTAGAGTATTCAGCTTCCTGCACCTGCCACTTGATGAAATGCTCCCCCCATCATTATGGACTCATGCACTGAAACCATAAGCCAAAATAAACTCTAGGTTAAGATCTTAGGTCACAACGTTTTAGCACAACAACAGAAAAGTGATTAATACAGCACCTCACCACAACCCATTGAAGTCAGCTCTGTCCTCATTGAAATGCAAAGTGAATAAGGAACTCAATCAAGACACATCAGCAGGCATTCTTGATGCTGAGTCTATCTTCTTCACTGTATGGCCTGCTGAGAGTTGAAAGGATGCTTATACAGTATCATATCCTGTATCAATGTGAGGTGAAGAAAAGTATGTACACAGGGAGAAAATTCATTATGGTTGGGGTTTTATTTATCATGACTTGCTTTATAAGGGCACACAAATTTTCTGTTTCTATAATGTGTTGCCCTGTGGTTTATGAAGCATGGAAATTGAACAGATGAATGAGAACTGCATGTGGTCTTGGAAACACGGTGCTTGATATTTTAAATTTCACTAATTCGCTAAAGCTGAAAATAAAAATCATGCAGTAAGTATTTGTGGACAACTCTCTGCCAAATGTTAGATATCTGATGGACAGAGAAACATAACCTAAAGTCTCAAGCTGCTAGTCATACAGTTAATAAGACAGAATTAAACAAATTCAATAATGCTTACTGTCAGTCTTACAAACTGAAAAAGGTTGCTGCCTTCTTATGGGGAAACTAGCAATTATAACCAATACTTGGAACATTCTTACAGTTCTAGATGAATAGATAATTGGTACAATGGTGTATTTGTACTTTACTCGTTTTTCATTAAAAATATTTATTTCAGGCTCTATGTTATTTCAAGCCTTATGTACTGGTGTTGTATAGTTACTTCTCCTGAAATAAAACAATCTCTCCTGGAGAAAAGCGAAAGACTAATAATACTCATCTCTAATACTTGGAATACTTTTACTGTTGTAGATGAACAGATAACTGCTACAATAGTGTGTTCAAACTTTACTCATTTTCTATTACAATATTTATATCAAGCTTTGTGTTATTTTAAGCCCTATGTGCTGGTGTTCTATAGTTAATTCTTCTGAGGTAAATCATACTCTCCTGGAGAAAGGCTAATGAAAACTGAAAGGTTCTGGAGCAACAGAAAAGGATTAACAAGAATTCTTCTCGAGATTTAAAAGCAGAAAAAAAGAAATCCAGGACAGGAGACCCTTTCCTACAAAGCTTTCTGTACAGTATATAGGAAGCTCCAGACAGAAATGGAGTGTTGATTGTGAATCATTCACCCATGTTGGGGGTGGGGCTTTCAGTGCCACAGCTGACTTTGTGTCATTTATATTCCTGAAATAAACCAGGTAAACTCACTGGCTCACTGAACTGGACTTAGGTAGAACCATTTCTTTGGTCTTCTCATTCAAGGTCCTATTAGGGGTAAGCAGATATTTCTTTAAGTTTTCTAAGGGAAAAAAAATCACATAACTAAGTATAAATTATTGTCTTGAAAGAGCAGGTTTTAATCTAGAACACAGCTAACTATATCCTTGAATGTGGTAGGAAAATGACTATGAAGATGCAAAGCTGAAAGCTGTAAGAAAAGAGAGAGAGAAAGAGAGAGAGAGAGAGAGAGAGAGAGAGAGAGAGAGAGAGAGAGAAACCAAGTACTTGCAAGGGTTATCATTTCTCTGAAGTCTTTCCTTCTGAGACCTGAAATAAGAATAAACAGGAACCAGGGGACACCTAGAGAAGAAGCTTCTGGAAGGTGCTGACTTAGAGCAAAACTTTGCATGTCCAAACAAAGCCAGGACTGTAGAGCAACTTCGATATCGAATGAGTGTCAGGAAGGGAAGGAGAGCTCAAACATAGGACCTTGAAGTCTAGAGAGAAGATAGACCATCATGTAGAGAGGGAAGCCATTGATGATTAAAAGTAGCCATGGCCAGTTAGGTTTTAGCTGGATAATCCTGGTACAGTGAAAGAATCAGTAGGCCTGGCATTCAGGTGGCAGTTTCCTAGTGTGTGTGGGGATTTGGAGGCTAAGCTAGTAGATGGACACAGTTGATCAATATTTGAGAAATGACATTAACAATAACATCCAAGTTCTTATTCTTCATTGCTGGGAATTCAGTTTTTAGAGGAGGCTCATCCTTAAGGGGCAAGGTGAATAGGCTAGGCTAAGTAAACTAAAACTTCAAAGAAATATCCTCTCTACTGGAGTCTTCTGGTTTTGAATAAAAGTCACATTTAGGAACTTCCTGTTAATCCACAGCTCAAGGAGTGGAGTCTAATCTTTTCCAAACTGATGCTGTCCTGATGATACACTACTTTCTTAACAACTCAGGCTGAGAACCAGCTGGAGTTGTACCAGGTGCTAAGCGTTCTGAGAGGTTTCTCCTGAAAGCATCTGGTGCTCTGTAATACTGTTAGAGTCTAGAGTGCTCCTACCTTTGGCTTCTCCTCCAGTCAAAACTGTCCGTAAACTTTCTGTTCCATCTATAATCTCCCCATTTCTTCACTGCCCCCTTTCCCTAGCAGGATTACATATGGGAACCCACATTTCATCTCTATCTAGTCTTAACTTAAAATCAGAAATTCTCTACATGGAGGACTGACAATCTTTTTCCATTTTCCTGGTGGTAGAGATAAACACTCCAGATTTATAAGGCTATTTCTAAGAAATTCTGTTCCATGTTGTGGAGCTATGATTATAGTTCACCTCTTACAAATGGCATCTACTTCTCTTGCAACTTGTTCTGTCTTTTTAGGACCATGCATTCAGCACACAGAACTTTTAATAATCATAATAGTGTGAGGTTTACAAATCTCATAATAAGATCATCTCAATAGTACTTAACAATGCTCATTACCATTGTCATTCTTGCACTAGACAATTAGACTCAAGATTATGTTTCAGTCTAATGTTACAGAACCAGAAAATGGTGCTTGTATATTTTAGTGATGTTTCATCAATGTATATATGAGAAGGAGTAGGAGGGAAGTAATTAAAAACACTCTACTATTTGGTAGTCGATATGGTTGTTTTCTCTTGTACAGCAAGTTCTCTGATGTTCCCATAGTAGAGCCTACAGAACATCAGAAAAAAACACACAATGCCTTAATAGATTAGTTTCTTGTTTGTTTGTTTGTTTGTTTAGTTGGTTGGTTGGTTGGCTGGTTGTTTGTTTGTTTGGTTTTTTTGTCCTGAAACCTTGGATCTGACTACCACAGTTTCTACTCTCCAGGAAGCACATATATTTATTTTTTAAGTTACTAGGAGAAGCATAAAGAGACCATAGACTATGTTATCCTGGGAATAAAACTCCGTGCATAAGCTCTGCAAATGATAGGTTCAATAGTTTGATTTTTCACCTAGCAAAAGCAGTAATTTTTATACCAAATGTCATGGCCACCTACATCAACTCTAAGGAGCATAGGTCCTGTTAGGATGCCTGTGATTCAGGATGCAGACGATTGCTGCAGAGAAATCTCACTGACCCTCTCCCAGTGGGAGTATAAATCCTGTTTTGCTGTTCATGTTTTGCAAAACCGTGTTGTCTGGAACGAAGTAAACTCCTCAAGCTCTTTGGAAATAAAGCAAAAATTTATAGCAGCTGAATACATATATGATATTTCAATTTTGGGGAAGTTGTTAAAATGTCATGAATTGAAGTAATGGAAATGCACAGATTGGTGTCTAACTGTGAGATGTTTCCCATGAGGCCCACAGAAATGAAGTAACCTGCCAAAGGAAGATCACTAGGGTAGAAATTGAATCTGTATGTCCTGAGCTCAGGTCTTCTGGTCATGAACTTTTGCATGTGCCACTAAGTAAGGAGATCCTACTAGACTCAAAGGTACTCTTTGGTTCATCAACTACCAAAAAGATTTAGCATGCCTAAATAATCACTTAACTCTTTAGTGTTGCTTTTAAAAAAATATTTTGTAAACAATCAAGTCAACATACCCTTGTGATAAATCTAACTTAGAGGCAAAAATTTCACTTCATGCTACAGTTAAGATTGAAGTCCAGTGAAAGCTACTGATGGAACCTATTATGAGAGACTACTTTCCCAAATGATCCAACTCCACAGGAAAGTATCTATCTACTTATTCATAGACTGCTTTCCTGTCTCCTCAACCTTTAGTCCAGCAATCTACAAGTCTTAGTTACAGAGGTAGGAATTCTACTACAGGATGAACATGTGGTTCCACCAAACTGGACATCAAGAATTGCCACTGGCAATTTTGAGGTTCTCATGCCCCAGAATGCAAAGACCTTAAATAGATCCATTAACATATTGGTTAAAGTGTTTGGTCTGATTAACAAAGAAAGACTGGGTTGCTAGTATACAACATAGGGCAGGAAGAGCATGTATAGAAACAGTAGGACTCACATGTTTTACCAAGGGGCAGGGAGGAGAGTAAGCCTAACCCAAAGAAAGCTGTTATGAAAACTCCTATGGGAGCCTACTATCTTACAACTAATTAAAAAACAATAATTAAAGGGATAGCAGAGTATAGATGAAATGTAAAAGGAAGGTAAATTCCAGGGTTTAAAGTAGAGATAGGGGTAGGGGTAGTAAATAGATTAACCAAAACTATATATATATATATATATATTCCTTATGGAAATCTATTAGTAGGATAACTTCAAAATAAAACTTAAAAAAATGAGTTTGAAAGGAATCTTTTTGCATGGATGGATAATGTTGCTTCTAGAAAACATGGGTTATTACGTGAATGGCATGGAATTCATACCCTATTCAGTTCTTGGTCCAGGAGACTTCAGTGATCTACAAAACCCTACACCTGTGGAGGTCATAGACCATATCACAGTACCTGCTATTGTTTTGCTAAATAGTGATTTTATCAAATTGCCTTCTGAATATTTTTGTTTATACTCATAGACCTGGGTGGTCATCAGCCTTGGTCAGGAGAGCTTCTTTTTGAAGTGGACAAAATTGAAGGAGTCGTGAATAACTTCAGAGAGTACTGAGAATAAGGGACTGAGTCCTCAGCCCTGAATGGGAAATCCACTTCAGCTCATCACCAGAGCCAAAGCTCAGGAAACATAAAGAAGGGAATGTGAGAAAGAAGATAGAAGAAGATGAATGAGGAGGAATACTGCGAAGTGCTGTCTTCTAGATGTAGTATGACTATCACATTCATAAATATAAAGCAGCTATATAAGATAAAGCTAGCCAAAATTACAGCATAGATAGGGTAGATAAATGAACCCTTCCTGTCCCATACTGAAGACTTGTTGGCAGTTGATAGTATCTAAGGCAGGGAGAAGCACTCATTTTTGAGGACACACTCACTGGTAGGTTTCTCATGCTCCAACGAATGGCTCCATAACCCATGCATATATAAGCAGTATTAACTAGACTTAATAAGCTATCAACTAACAAAAAGACATGAATTTTGGAGGGGAACATGTTAGAGAGGAAGAAACAGAGGTTGTATATGATCATATTTCATTATGATCATATTCACATGTATAGAATTTCTTTTTAAAAGATGTTACACTGCACATAATTCTTGCACTTAGTAATAATTATTATTGTTGCTATTGTTATTTATTTAGCTTTCCTATATAAATGCTAAATAAATAAATATGATTTATTTATCATACTAATGCTCGATAAATAAAGCCAAAAATTCCAAATTCTCTGTATAAAAGATATTCTCTTCACCCTAACTAGCAAGCATTTTTCTACTGATGAACATTTACAGATTTTTAAATGACTTGAGGTGGTTCAAATGGTAAGCCTGTTAACACGCATGTTCATGTGCATTTCTAATATGTAATAAAGTTGAATCTTGAGTCCATGGGCTGTCTGCCCACTTCATTTTAATTTCTATCCCTAGATTTCTTTTCTTTTCAAAGTTGTAGAAAATCTTTGTTCTATCAGCAAAGCCAGGCCCAGATCTTTATTCACACTGGATGTTAGTACTTGGTGTCGTCACACATAGGAAGTGTGCTCACATTTGGAACTCACTGAAAATCTCCTGCTACTGTTCTCATTGACAGTGTTCTTCCCCAGTCAGGCCAGTCGGCACATTTTCCTCCTAGCAGTCGCTTCCCCTTTGCACATTTTTCACTGCACTCCTTAAAAGAAAGAAAAATCTCCAAGGGATATTTTTTCATCTTTCCTGAATATAGTCTTTGCATTTACATATGTCCATAGAATGAATTCAGGTCAATATTTACATAGATCCTGACAGTTAAACTGAGCTGACATCATCTTCCCACACCCTGTGAAACAGAGAAAGCATCCAGAAGGGAGGTGATGATGCGGTTGACTTGGAGATGTCTGTCAGTGGCACAGAAGCAAAGAAAAGTCGAAGAAAAAAAAATCATCTTGTCAACTTCCTCAAACCAGAAATGTATTTAGACTGCGATACTGTTCTAATGCCCAGCTTGCAAAATCGCAGAATTTTCCAATTTGGTATGGCTCCAGGTTAAGAAACAGACCAGCTGAAAAATGTGGATCAGAATCATTTGCCATTCGTTCTTAATATAATGACTGATTTCCCACTCTGGATGCAGGGACCTGCTGCAGGCAATGAATTTGAACTGAGTCCAGGTGGAAGAGGGCCAGGCATATTAAATTCAAGGCTGCTATCACACAACTCCCCACAGAAATTGAGCAAATACCGTAGCTGAAGTGCTTTCTGCATGCTGTGTAACCCAACTCTTTTGGCAACCTGATTAATTCCTTGCCCTTTTCTGGAGTAGGCACAGTTAGGAAATATATGAAAAGGTGACAGAAACCATAATAGAAGCTGTCAAGTATAACATTCAGAATGTTATCTTCTTCATTTTGGGTTTGGGATGGGGGAGTGGCAGGGACAAATGAGAAGATGTACCCATGAAGCTAGGATACAATAATTACTTCTCAGTGTTGTTTTTCTGTTGTGAATGCTAGTACAGGACTAATATAGGAGTCTAATCCCAGAATTGATGGTTATTCTAAATTCGTGTTGTTTTCTATACTGTTATACAAAATTGCACTCCCAGTCTTGTTTTTAAAACTGTGTTAATTAATCTCAAGTCTTAATTGTGGTTTAACATAGAGCAGCAACTCAATGTGCACTTCACCATTTCATGGAATGGTGAAGTCTTCAGGGGCTTCATTTCAGGCTCTGTCAGCACAATTCTCTGTATTCTCTCCAAAAAATGTCTGTGAGGTTAATGTGCAGGCACAAATAGAAAGGCATACTTCACCCAAATTTTAGTTTTTCCAGTGATGGAGGTGTTGATGTTGTCAAGGTTCCAGTGAGAAAGTAAAGTCAAAAATGACACATCAAGTTTTACCAGTGCCATAGAAATCCAAGCTTGTCAGGAGAAACTAATGTGTTAAATCGACGATTGTTTTTTGCTAAATGAAAACCTTTTAGATGTGACTGCTACATCCATGCTATTCAAGAATGCTTCCTTGAAAATTCTGTTTTATTGTACCATAGGAACAATGAGATACTTTGATACTTGGCAAATTAATTCTACAGTATGATTTGAAAGTCAAATTGACAAAACTGTGGGTCCAGCAATTTGTGGACCTAGTATGCTGATTCCTAAAGAATTCAACTAATGAAGGTATCCCAAATTATGGAAGAAGTTAAAGCTAGAAGCTGAGGAAGAGTCAGAAAGGATTTTTTTAAAGCACAGAACAGTCTAAGTTGTATTTTTCCCATTAGATTTTGATTCCTAAATGTTTCCTTCAAACAAGGAACTTAGTATAAATGGGATTTGAACAAACTCAGCTCCAGGAATTAGTAACCAATTTGCTTTTAAGGATCATATTTCGTGTTACACTTAATAGGAATCACCTGTGTTTAGTTAGCCTTTTCTATATTGATGTTGCCTTATGGGAGAAAGGAATTCCAATAACAAAGCACTGTGATAGAGACTGTATCCATAAATCGTGCTTAGCTCTAACATCAGTATGCGCTTAAGGATATAATTATTCAGAGTGCCATAAAATATTTGTGTGAGTGTATGTGTGTGTATGTCATTCGTGGCTGGAAAATATTCTTTGGGGGCAGCAGTCTAGATGCTGGCCTGCTGACCTAAGGAAAAAACACCTGGCAATTAAATGGAAAAAATTGTAGGGTTAATTGATAGGGGAAGACTAATAGGATTCTGGCTGTGCTTGGGATCAGGATATGACCTCTGAGAGCTCATGGATTGGAAACTGGAAAACATTTTAGATCTTGTGCTTGAAAAAATATCTGAAGCGGCACCACATGCCAGAGTTAATCAGCATCAGACTGTACGGCTCCCTGTCCATGGAAAATAAGCAAAATGGGAAGGGAAAGGGAGAGGGAACCTTGGCCTCTTTGTTATGAACAGAATTGTATACTGAGCAAATTAATATGTTGAAGTCTCATTAACCAATAGGACAAAGTGGTAGATAAAGAGAGTAAGGAGGTGATCCACACAAAATGAGGTCAGAGGGTAAGACCCAATCCAGTGGGACCAGTGTCCTTCAAAGAAACAGAGAGGCAGATCTCTTCCTTCTCTGTCCCTCTCTCTCTCTCTCCTTCTCCTCTTTCTCCTTCACTGCCACCCCTTCTCCATCTTCATCTCTTAGCTCTTCAGCAGCACAAAGTAAATGTCACATGGGAACACAATAAGAAGATTACCAAAGACCAGCAGGAAGAAACACCTCACCAGAAACTGACTGGCCAGTACTTGAATCTCTAACATCTAGTCACAAATGTTGTTTAGACGACTTGTTGCTTGTGGTAGCTTGCTATGGCATCTGTGGCTGACTGTCCAGTTGAATAAAAATAAGGTAAATGTGGTATGAGTAAATGAAAATCATGATTATAGTGTATATGGACCCAAAGCAGACATTTTGTATTTTGGTGAAGTCTTGGTAGAAGGACTTGCTCTATTAGCTCTCTAGAAATGCTCTTGCTTGTATCCAGAAAGTGGGAGTGAATATTGGTTATACTTGTTTGGGCACATTTATTCTTCTTTTCCATCTAACATCATCAAGGATTTCCAAGAGGAAACATCTCTCTTTGGCTCTCTGTCTACATTTTTGGTTGATATTGCTGATGCCACCCTATGGCTGGAAGTTGGGTAAATGATGCAGGCCGAGGCTTTGAAAGAATCATCTACACTGTCAGAATGACAAGAGTGGAAGTCAGAGTATCACAACCGTTTAGCACTACTGTACATACTTACTGGAAGTGCCGGGAAAGAGGTATGTGCTTGCTGTGGGTCTGAATAGAGATAAAAGAATGCAAGACTAGTTCATGGCCATTCTCAGAGAGTTAAGTCACAATGAGGGATGCTCTGGGCAAGAGAATAGAAGTCACATTTTTTTAAGGTTTTATTTTAAAGTATGTGTCTGTGTATGGCATGTGCACATGAGTGTGGGTGCCTTCAGAGGTCAAAAGAAAGCTTTGGTTTGGAGTTGTGAGCTTTGGTAGGCAGTTGTGAGCTTTAGTAAGCAGCTATGACCATCCTGAATTTTCTGTCCTGTGCAAGAACAGCAAGCTCTTGACTCCAGCCTTGAGAATTCATATTTCTGGTAGCACGTTTTGAAAGCAACATCCAGCCACTACTGGACCTAAACTTGAACTTCTTTATTACTATAGCCAATAATCCAATCTTTTGGTTTCTTAAGCTTTCTTTAGTTAGGTCAGGTTTTTCCAGTCACAGAAGATAGTTTTGTTATAAATATAGCTAGAGACTATTCAAATTCTAATTCGAATGTCTTCTCTCTTTTTCCAACTCATTCAGCCTCGGGCTAAGTTTATAATAATGCTGGGTCCAAGTTCTATTTTTCTGTGGGAAATCTCTGGGTTCTTATCTTTTGGTTGGAATCTTGATGAGTTTGCACAGGCTATGTGGATCTATTAATTTGTACATGTGTACAAATCCAGAAACCTAGAAAGGTAGGTTAAAGGGAGAGATTAGAAAATCATCCACAAGGTCATGCTCCAAGACTTAGTGGATTGATTTGCTTGAGGTCAGGGAACATCAGAATTTCTTAAGGCTGAGGGAGAAAACAGAAGGACTGGGGTGAAGGTAGAGTACATGCCAGCTCTCACCTGTATGCAGGTATGAACAGCAGGAGTAAAATGGCCACTTTTTAGGAATATAGCTGTCATAGTTTCCCAGTTGTTGTGAGGTTGCCAGTGTCCCCTCAGAATTCCCCTACACCCAGATTTTATTTGGAAGATCTTTGAAGACGTACTCAGTTGATAATCACAAGATGGGAACATCATAGATTTTAGGGTAGGCTTCAAGTCCAATGACCTGCATCCTTATAAAAGATGACACCAATACCTAGATAAAATGATCATGAAAAGCAAGTTATACTGCCACTATTCAAGGTATATCTGAAGGTACATTGTGAGAGGCAAGGAAGGTTTTGCCTTCACAGCTTTTAGGTAAAGCAGAACTTGTTGACACCTTGATTTCCAATTTCTGGCCACTGGTCCAATCAGAAAAGAAAAAAATGTCTATGGTAATAGGATGGCAAGATTTTGGTAAACTGCTGCATCTTCAGGAAAGGAAAACTATAGCGTTACTGTACTGTATGGGAAAGAGGCAAAAAAAAAAAAAGCTGAAAAAAGAAGTGTACTTGCCTCAGAGGAGGTATCTCTGTCAAAGTTTATCAGTATTGAGGTGAAATGGCTTTTTTTTTCCACTGACAGACTGCCTTGTCTTCAATCTTAATTAATCAGTTGCTTACCCGGATCTAAGTCTTATGGAAAAGCCCTTCTTTGAGAAAGCAAAGTTTGCTGAGTTCTGCCCTTTTTTCAAAAGGAGACAGGACTGTGAGTAAAGGCGGAGACTGATTTTGCTCTGGACGTTGTGCATTGTGCTCTGGCATCGTGACAGTTGGGCCATCTGCTTCATGGAGGCCATCCAGCAGGATCAGAAAGACAGTATCCTTTCTGTCGTTTCTTAGAAAAGCAGCCTTGTAACACTACAGTCATTTAGCTGGTTCATTGTGTGCTTCTGTAAATTGTCCCTGATTAGAGTTACTGTCTATCCCGATTTATCTCAGACAACACTGACAGTTGTCCCAACCCACCCCTCTCAGTTTGACAGGTGTCTCTGGATAACAAGTTATATAACTACCTCCCTATGACATAGTTTGTCCTTTCAGGAAAAATAAATAAATAAAAAAACTTCACAATTTAATCTACTTTGATCTTTCTTGCTAGTTTCATGAAAAAGTTATAATATTTTAGAAATATACATACATTAAAAACTTACTACATTTTATTTATTTATTTGTGTTGGGGGCACATATGCTGTGGCACATGTGTGGAGGTCAGAGAACAATTGCAGGAATTGGTTCTTTCCTTCCACCATGGGGGTCTAAGGAATTAAACTCAGGTCATGAAGACTAGAGGAAGGATCTTGTATTCATTGATCCATTTCATGACCCCCCAGATTTACTTTTTTTTTTTTAAGTGAGTTTTTCTCAAGATTTAACAAAGAGAAGTTGGCATTGAATTTGTTTCATAAATACTATTTTTTTGTGCAGCAAGACACACACACACACACATACACACACACACACACACACGCACACACACATACACACGCACGCACACTGCCTCCCCCTCCATTCCTACCTGTTTGGGGCTTTGATGGTTCCAGAAGTACCTCTTTGCAGTGAAAGGAATTTGCTAACTTCAGCAGTGTGACAACTGCACAGGGCTCTGTCTGCAAAGCAGGTGTAAGCTGGCATCCTGCCCTAGCCTGGCCAGACAGCTTCATAAATTCTACCCTTACCGCAGCCCAAATTACTTTTCATGACACAAAGCCAAGCTGTGTTATTCACCTAATGCCCCAATTTACAGTTCCCAAGACAAAAGAACATACAGATAGAGTTTCAGGGCTCTGTTTGCCTTCACATCTATCTAAAGGTCAGCTTCAGGTCAAACTCAAGAAACTAGACCAGTCACGGTAACTAAACCTAAAAGTACGTTAAATGTAAGTGGGAAACTTAAGCATTCCTTATTCTTGTGCCAGAATGAAATTCAAACCAATTTACATTCTTTTCATATCTGAGACAAACAGCTGTCCTCCCATTTCTAGCCTTTTGAGAAACTGTTATTCACTCTTGCATTCATGCACCTATGTGTGCATGAGCTTACACATAAGGTACACATAGCACATATGTATGCATGAGCTCACAAATAGGGCACATACATGTACATGTACAGTAGACTACATAGTTCCCATTTAAGTATTGGTTTCTATATCTATAAGGAACTGAGTTGCTGGAAATCAAGGCTAGCCAACTGGTCTACCTAGAAGAATTTCATAGTGGTCCAGCAGGGCCATCCTGTCTCTAGAGTGAGAAAACACATCACTCTATTAACAACAACAAAAAAAATCATACCTGAAAATGCAGGCATTTGGGGAAGGGATAACTGCTTTCACTTCACATCCATGAGCATGAAGGGCAAGCATGTTGCTTGTAGTCCATTTATAACTGCAGGTTAATACCATGAAAGCCTAACTAACAAGCCAAGCTTAGGCTACTAAATCATACTTTCTTCCTCAGGCTTGTGTGGGGGAGTCTACAAAATCCAACAAATGGGCAAGTAAGCCCAACCTTCTCACTCCAGGAAACTACAATGGCCCATGAGATCTCCCCCACCCCTCTGTGTGTGTGTGTGTGTGTCTGTCTGTCTGTCTCTCTCTCTCTCATCCTTCCTTCATTTCTTTTTTTTTTTTTTTTTTTTTTTTGAGACATGGTCTCATTATGCAGCCCAAATTTGAGATCTTCCAGTGTCAGCTTCTCAAGTTCTAGGATTACAGGTGTGTAGCATCACATTTGGCTTGCAGACTTTCACTGCAGTGCAAATTTCCCTTGTGACCACTCCTGTCAGTCCTCTTCACTTTTGTTGTTATTGCTGACAACACTGGGATAGAAACTTCATTAAGGCAAGTAAGACTTTTTTTTTTTTTTTTGGCAGAAAACACATTTATTCCCATTAAATTTCAAACTGGACTTGTAGGTAGATTCCTCTGTGCTAGAATTATAGAACTAGCCTAGGATGTTTTCTACAAAGCCAAGTAAGACTATCGTCATCAGGTTTCCATGTACAAGAGAGAAATATGAGTGACAAATACATTTCAATGAGTTGTTTGACAAATCCACTATGTGGATTGCAGACAGTGTGTTTTAACACCTGGGGCACCCATGCTTTTTTAGTTTTTTCTCATCTCATACTTGCTATTTTGCCCCCTGTGATCCATCTCTGGAAGCTTCACTTGTGCCGGACATGCTGAGATCCCATAATTCCTGAATCCTGTCACAAATAAATGAGTTGTACTTAAGTCCTTGTGTGGGGTCAGCTTCTAAGAAGCCAAGGAAGTCCAAGATGAAGATGGTTGTAAAGACAAAGGAGAGCCTGTAGCTTGACTCTGAAGAGCCATCCTTACAGGGGATTTAGGATTAGCATAAGAACATGGGATAGAGGGGGTCACTGAGCTCCAATTTTCATATGCAACTGTGCTAATACAAAATAAACAGTGGAAGCTGGAGAGATGGCTCATTGGTCAAAAAGCACTTGTTGTTCTTCCAGAGGTCCCAGGTTCAATTTACAGAAATTACATGACAGCTTGCTACTGTCTTTAACTCCAGTTCCAGGGAATCCAATATCCTCTTTTGACTTCAGTGGACCCTGTAAGTACAAGGTACACAGACAGATAAAATACCCATACAGATAAAATAATAAAATTAAAAAAAACTTTAAAAATCATTGAAAAACACCAAGTAGTGTGAGAAGTGGTGTGTGTATGTGTGTGTGTGTGTGTGTGTGTGTGTATGTGTGTGTGTGTTCATATGTGTGAATTAGGGAGGACAGATTGTGGGGGGAGTAAGGAGTTAAGATTTCTCCTCTTCTATGACTAAGGTTATGACTAGGAAGATAAAACATGGCTTTGAGATTTGTCTTCATGTTTGAAAAGGCATTAGAATGTTATTAACGTATTTCAGGAAGTGCTGAACACCAACTTGAAGCTTTTATCAGCTTTCCCTTGCTCTAATTTCTAAAGCAAAAATGCCTTCCTTCCAAATAGTCTATTAAATGAACATATGAAATTAACGAAACATATCATTGCTTTCACAATGGCCAAATTGTAGATTTGTCACAGTACAGAGACAGAAACTCATTAAGCCATTGTGCCTCCACTTCAGATTATAGCTCACTGAAAGAGAAAGAATTCTCCAACCCACCAAACCTCCTCCGTTCCCCCATTGTCTCTCTGAAACATCTTTTATAGTTCTAGTTACAAATCATCTGACTTATCTCTTCATGCCCATAATATCGGTGCTGCAAAAGTTAAGGAGAGCTGTGGCTGAAAATGAGAGTCTTGGGGGGGGCGGGTGGCAAGGAGGATTTCAGGTTTATTTGGGAGCGAAGATAGAGTTGACAAGTTCTTGCAGCCTTTGAAAGCCTAGGAGTATAACAGCCTTCCCCCTTATCAGCCTGTCAAACCCCTTCCCTCAGAGTTCAGCCAACTGTGAAGTATTTATCCCATCGGGCTTGGGCATTTTAGCAAATGTCAGCATGGTTGCAGTGGGAATCCAAACTGATCATTCAGCTATTCTCCACACAGCACCAAACAATGCTCCATCTTTTAAGAGGATTCTACGAATTCTGGAAAGAATGACAGGAGACAGTAAGTGTGACTCAAATTTGAACTGGCCAGTCCTCTTTCCAGACATGACCCCTGCACTTAATCATAATCAAATGCCAAGGGAATAGAAAAAAAATGTCTCATGCTTTTCCAAACAAATGCTGTTTCATTGTCTTCGGTTATCAAAGTCAGTTTGCATTTAAAAGTCATTGCACAGGGGCATTTTGACAAGAAGTCTTTTCAAGTATTCATTCACTCTTTCATTTGAATAAAAGTGAAGCCAACAAAACTTCTCATGAAACTCTTGACAGCAAAAGCATCTTTTTAGAGCTCATCTTGAACTTTGTATCACTTCCAATTTCTAGGAAATGACCTGTTGAGGGAGGAAAGAAGTAGATTCCATTTCGCCCCCTTCCACATTCTCTATGATCTCTGCATTTCTGATTTGTTCACATAGCAGTATTGACTGTATACATAATGGAAGAGATACTTTTTTTAAAAAAAAAAGACAAATGTGTTTATGCTTTTGCCTAATCAAATACATCCACTATACTAATATATACTGTATAATAAGATACCTATTATATACTAACTGAAAGGGTGGAGTCTATGGACATGGGGGCAGACTAAAAAAAAGTAAACATTTCTCTTTGGAGAGACTGCAGCTTGAAGGTTCACCTGCTTCAGGCTGGGAAATCTAAAAAAAATAAAGGGCATGCTACTGAAAAGTTCAGCAAGATTTCTGTGTAAAAGTCTTCAGCAAAACTCCTTCCTGGTAAAACTCAACTCTTAGCTTTTAAGATGACCTTGAACCAGTGAGGCAAGGATCACACACAATATAGATATAATTTATCTTACTTGAAGTCAATTGATTGTGAATGTATATGTTAATTCTATCCAAAAGTACTTCTATAGCAACATCTTGACTAGCTAGTCACAATATTCTGGTCAAGTTGAACTTAACATTTACTGCTGTCAAAGGGAAACCACTGCCTTCATGCCTTCTGTTGTATTTGCAAGAATATGGTAGTCTATGTCAGAAAGCCTGGAATAAATTCCATGTATACTACTTTCTGAATCTCCCTGGGCAAGTCCAGAATTTTCTGTCTCCACTTTCTTATTTATAAAATTAAGTACATCAACGAATATTCTTTTTATTACAAGTATAGAAAGTGCCATCCAGCCAAGGTCAAGGGAATGCAAAAAATAAATGTATAGGTTGAAATGACTAAGACCAAATTTGAAGTTTAACTTCATCTCAAGCCCACTGTAGACACCCAGGATCTCAATCCCTCTCAAATATCTCTTCTCTCCCTGTTTTTTTTTTTTCCCCTCCCTTGTATAGGTAAACCTCTTCTAGTCTCTTCAGTGTTCAGCCTGGTAGCTGAAAGGTCACTTGCCAGCTTTTCAAAGCCATGCTCATTCACAAACACACTCACTGTATGTTGGGGCTTGAAGTTTCAGTGCATCTAGGCAGGGTAATTGCTCTATTTTACAATGATAGAAAAAGGACCCCATTCATTCAGGCAAATAGAGAGTGGAGATTGAATGACTCTTCAATCACAATTTTGAGCATCCTTATTCAGAAGGTAAAAATAGATGCCAGGGAGGCAGAATACATGTTTACTGTGTGATGATTTCAACACGTGATTCACTGGACTGGTTCATGGAGATTAGCTTCTCCAGTCAAATATGTTCTGATTGTTTTTCTTTAATGTTTAAAATTACCATCATCACCATTATCATCATTACTATTATTACTATTATTATTATATTATTCTCTCTCTCTCTGTCTCTCTCTCTCTGTCTGTCTGTCTGTCTCTCTCTCTCTCTCTCTAATATATATATATATATATATATATATATATATATATATATATATATATATATATATATTGTGTATGTGTGTGTTTTTGTAGGTGTGCACTCATGGAAGGACACACACATGCCAACTTCTTTCTGGAGTTGGTTTTATCCTTGTACCTTGTTGAGACAGCAGGGTCTCTTTTGTTCCTAACTCTGTGTTTTCTCCAGACTAACGAGCCTGTGAGCTTCCTGCCTATTCTGCTGTCCTCACCTTCTATCCTGCTATAAGAGAATGTGGATTATAGTTGAAAGCCACCCAACAATTGTGGGTTATGAGGATCAAACTCATAACAGCAGGCACATCCAGCAAGGACTTTTGCCCACTGGCTTTCTTGATGGTCCTGCTCTGATCTTTGCAGGTAGATGGAAGTAGATGGTTGAGATTCCACAGACATTCGAGTTGACAGTGTATATAGGAATGGTGGTTACATATGCTCTTTAGAAGAGTGTTTCAGATGCTATCTTGTTACAGATTTTCAAAGATGACCAACATCATCTTAGTATATCATTTTTTGTGCATGTAATCAACCTGTCCTATAGAAAATGAATAGAACTGATTGGGAGCAAAATTTCAGCATTTCAGAGTTATGGTAAAGTGCAATTTTTGCTTGAAATTGAAATGAAGGGACTTACGAGCATAAATGAGCATAATGGGGATCCTGAGAGATTGTATAATCAGCTTATATTGCACAAAAAGAATTAAAAGCAATTAATGAAAAAGATTGGCTCCCGGGGTGAACTTCAACTCCACACTCAGTTCCTTCAGCTCTTTGTTTCGTTAGTAAAATATTCATTCTTTGTCTTTTTCTACTTCTAACTCTTTGTCAGAGAACTTTTCTTTATATTTCACTTCCAGTGATGTTTTTATTTTATATACAGAACATGTACATCTGAGTAAATACAGTTTTCTTCAAGGCAAAATAAAGTGTGTTCATGCATGCATGTATGCGCACATGTGTATTCATGTGTGCACACATGTGTATATGCATGTGTGTGTGTGTTTGTTGTTGTTGACTATGAGGAGCTAACACTGGGGATGCTAAAATAAGACATTCAGAAAGTGGAAATTATTCTCTTAGCATAGGTCATTTGAGAATATCATGGGGAGGAAGAGATTTTAGGAAAGAATAATCTTTCTGAAAATCTCACTATTGCATGCAACACCATTTCAGTATGCTCAATAATTAGACCTTAGACTCTAATTAGACCTTAGAACTTGACTGGGATCTAGGGAAGTTGTTTTATTGCTGAAGTAAAATGGAGAATGTCCTCGCTTAGGCACTTCAGCTTGTTGACCTTTTTGAATTTTGTGATCTGCATCTTGGGTATCTTGTACTTTTTTGTTGTTGTTGTTGTAGTATTTACTTACTAGGGAGAGAAAATAAAGCTATCACAAGTGGGGAGGGAGGGACTTGGGAAGGAAACTGGGATGGGAAGGGATGGGGGAGGAGAGGGGGGAGAGAGAAACCTGATCTGGTATTGGGTGAGAGAAAAGGACTGAAGTCCTGAGGGCCAGCAGAAAGAATGGAAACGGGCAAGCTGGGGAGATAGGAGGTTGAGGGGACCCTCCAGAATGCACCAGAGACATGGGAGATGAGATACTCTCAGGACCTCAGGACTCAAAGGGAGGGACCTTAGATGAAATGCCCTACAGTAGGGAGAGAGAACTTATAGAGACCACCTCCAGCAGGAAAACAAGACATCAAGTGAGGGATGGTGTTGCCATCCCACAATCTCAACTCTGATCTATAATTGTTACTGTTTGAAAGGATTACAGCGATAGAAATGGAGAGGAGCACGACGAAAAGAAGGTCCAGTGACAGGATCAAAGTGGGATCCAGCTCAAAGGGAGGTCCCAAGGTCTGACACTATTACTGAGGCTATGAAGCACTCACAAAAAAGGACCTACCATGACTGCCCTCTGAAAGAACCAACAAGCAGCTGAAAGAGTCAGATGCAGATATTTGCACCCAACCAATGGACAGAAGCAGCTGACTCCTGTTGTTGAGTTAGGAAAGGCTGAAAGAGGCTGAGGAGAAGGGTGATCCTGTAGGAGGACCAGCAGTCTCAGTTAATCTGCACCCCTGAGATCTATCAAACACTGGACCACCAAACAGACAGCATACACCAGCTGATATGAAGCCCCCAACACACATACAGTAGAGGACTGCTGGGTCTGTGTTCATTCAGAGATGATGCACCTCATCCTCAAGAGACTGGAGGCCCCAGAGAGTTTAGAGGTCAGGTGGGGTGGGGGGTAGGGACATCCATGTGGAGACAGGTAGGTACGGAGGAGGTATGGGATGTGGAACAGTCAGAGGGTAGATTGAGGGGTGAGAGGAATAAAATATGGAGTGTATAAAATTAATTAATTTAAAAAATGGAGAATGTCAGTTTTTGCACTGTATCTAGTTGCTATTGGGAGAGAAGAAAGAAATTGAGCTGGAGGAAGTGAATTATTGCCTGTAACAGATTAAATGACAGCCTTATAAACTCTTCATTTAAATATTTGTGGAAACCTTTTCAAATCATTCCATTCTATGTTGGTTTTCCTACATTTTGGAATTGAAGATATTTGTCTCCCCAGATGTATTGTGTATACTGTGTAGTGTCAATAGTCTGGTTGGACAATCAAGAACTCCTGGGTCCTGGACTGCTAGGCCAGTAAGAAGTGGAAGCAAAATCATTAAAATACTGACTTGGTGGAAAACAAGAGCTTTGTGAAACTTTGTGAAGAAATATTTAGAGCTTAAATAAATTTCAGTCTTCCTAACCTTCGCAGAATTCCATGCGCAGAACTAAATTAAAATAGACTGTGATACTAAGGTGATGGCTTACAGAGTTAAAAGTGCTTTCTCTACAAGCCAAGGGGTTTGAGTTCAAATCCCCAGCACCACCTAAAAACTGGGCATTCTCATGTGTGCCTATAGCCCAGTACTACAGAGCCAAGATTGAAGCTCATAAAAACGTGTTGGCCAGTCACCTTTGACAAAGCTCCAGATTGAGTGAGAGATCCTGCAATCTTGCATTGGTTACTTTTCTTTTGCTGTGATTAAAACATCATGACCAAGATAAATTATAGAAGGAAATATTTAATTGAGGCTATCGTTCCAAAGGATCAGAGTAGAGGTAGTAGTAGCAGGCAGCTAGAGCAGCAGTTGAAAAAAACACAACTCAAAGAGCAAGCAGAAAACAGAGAATATACTGGGCATAGCATGTAGCCTTTGAAACCACAAAGCCTGCTGCCAGTGACATAAATCCACCAATGAGGCCACACCTCTTAATCCTTTCCAAGCAGTTCCACCAACTGGGGACCAAGTATCCACATATATGAGTTGAATTGGGCCTTTTAAAATAGTCAAACCACCACAGATTCTATTTCAAAAAAAATAAAATAGAAAGTGATAATGACAGTTAAGTCTCTCTCTCTCTCTCTCTCTCTCTCTCTCTCTCTCTCTCTCTTTCTCTCTCACACACACACACACACACACACACCCTCTCCAGCTTCCACCACATGACCCCCCCCCCCACAAAACTAGATTCAAAGCAAAAACAAAATAACACAAAGTGGAATACAAATCAAACAAGAGAAAGAAAAAAAAAGCTACTCAAACAAAGAACTACTTTGCTACCTTGAGAGTGGTGTGTGATTTCTCCTCTTCATCTTGAGTTGTAAACCAACAAGGCTTAGCTGAAATAATGATCTTCCCTTTACAATGTCAGCCTGCTAGTAAAAACCTCTAATTTTGTATATTTTTCTGAGTGTCTCAGCAAGACTCTAGCCATCAGTAGAGCTGCATGGTGCCATTCTAAACATAAGCCGACTTGGACTTGACACCTCTCACTGGAGCAAAGCAGAGAACTGAGTATGAGCTGATATTATTCATTACCATAGCTATCATCTAAAACAGACAGAAAGGCATAGAAGGTTCCATCTAGATCAACACTGATAGTAACTGTAGAGTACTTTCTAAAGATTACATAGTTCTTTAAAACAAATTCTTTACAACTGATATTTATGTCTGAAGTAAGTATAACTATATTCATATTACTGGATGAAGACACTGAGGCATCCGTAGATAAAAGTGATCAGTCTATTAAAGGAGATTCATCCCAAGAATTCATTCCAAAGCATTTTCAACTACTTATGCTGTACTTAAGTGTATATTTTGACTAATTCTTTATTTTTTAAGCAAATTGACATAGCTGTGCCCTGTTGTGAAGATGAGACAAGTACCCACTTCACGCCCTTCCTAAGCTGTGGCGTAAGCAACTGAAGCGTATTTTCCAATTCGCCCTGACACCCTGCCAGCCTGCTATGGAGTGTTTTCATTATGGCTCATTCCACTTATGCTATATTGATAATTCTTTTGGAAAATGAAATCTTGGTCTTAACTCTCCGGTCATTTTTGGCTTAATATATTCTCAGTTGCTTTTGAAAACTTGATCATCTCTATCCTATACAATAAAATGAATTTCCAACTCAATTTCACACCAATCTTCTCCTCACCCTCCCCATCTCACCTGGCTCACATCCACCCCAACAGCCTCTGTCCTGGCTGTACATTTAGTGTCTGGATCTGGCAGATGTGGGAGGTCTGATCTGGTGTAGACTGTCTTAGTAGCCAGCTTCCTGTCCACTATCAGAGAAAAAGACTCCATCTAGAAAGTGGCAGAATGTCACTTATGGTGTCTCTCACTTGCTCAGAGGCTTGATCTCCCTCTGTTTGCACAGGAAAAGGCCACTGAAGCCAACCCTCTGTTAGGAAATTATTTCCTCCAAAGCCTCCTCTGTTGCTATGGAACTATCTCTCTCTCCAGGAGGCTAGGAGCTGCCTCTACTGTCTTTGCCAAAGCCAATCAACATTTGCTACAACCCATTCTCTAGGCTTAGTATCCTGCTGATGGGCTCAATGGTCTCATGGTTACTGGAACTCTAAATTCTCCAACATAAAAGCCATGAAATCTATGGGGATATCTGATTATATTCCTTCAGGGCTAACAAAAGCTGGAAAAGACCTTTCTAGGTTCCTGGCATCTTTTTCTTTCACTCTGATATAATGCAATACTCTGGCAGACCCTATCCAAGAAACACTGAAAAGGTTCAAGTTCAATCCTTTCAGTTCTCCAAAATATTGTGGCACACTCTTCTAGCTCATTTGTCCTTCTCTGTGGGACAGGGTGTTGTGGTCACAATAAAAATGTTCTAGAAGTAAAAGCTTCCAAACAGTTTCTCAAGAATTTTGCTTTTCACTTTCTGTTGTCACAGAAGCATTGTAGTGTGTTTGAGGACTCCAGAGCTTAATGGCCACTTGTCCTTGGAGTGAGATATCAGGCTTCCTTCTCCCCATAAGTGATTCTCAGATTGTTATGAATCCGCTCACACACTTAACTTTATAAAAAGTAAAATAAAATAAAAAGCAGTACCATCCCCAAATCACCTAACTAAAAATCCAGTCAGGTTCTTTCCTTTTAATGCAGACTGCATGGTGAGGATGCAACCACCTTGCTCTAGTCCTGTAAGAATTCCCGCTGGAGACTTCGTGTCCCTCCAGTGAATGTAGCATGTTTCCCAATGAGTTGCTCTTGAAACCTTTCATGTCAGTCAAGAAATACATACCAGGCATCTGCCTCATGAGATGCATATTTTAGTGCCCTAGCACTCCTAGAGGAGAAAATACTTTAGGAAGAAATATGAGTCACAGGGCTGCATTTGAAATACACTCATTAGGTATGGATATGTGTACACTGAAATGAGCTTCCTCTTATCATTTAGCCCAACTCCATCCCTGGTACCCAGAGAACATCTGACTTCATTCTCTCAGTGGCTTTGACAGTAGGTAAAAACGATTTTGTCGGCCTAAAACTACCACTTTTTACCCAAGTATGTGTTGAAACCCTATGGCACTTGACTAATATGTATAATCAATATATACCTTAATTTATCAGATAAAAATAAAATTCAAGTGTTTATCTTGAACTCCATGAGGCTGTAACACCACACCTATCAAATATGTCAAGTAAAATTCCCCACTAATCAAACCTACTGCTTGAAACTGCTTTTCTTCCCCGTTGTCAACTTGTTTCTTTTATAGAATTAAGATTTTAAAATGGTGTACAGAGCTAAACAGAGAATTCTCAACTGAGGAATACGGAATGGCTGAGAAGCACCTAAAGAAATGTTCATCACCCTTAGTCATCAGGGAAATGCAAATCTAAACAACCCTGATATTCAACCTCACAACAGTCAGAATGGCTAAGATCAAAAACTCAGGTGACAGCAGATGCTAGCGAGGATATAGAGAAAGAGGAACACTCCTCCATTGTTGGTGGGATTGCAAGTTGCTACAACCACTCTGAAAATCAGTCTGGTGGTTCCTCAGAAAATTGGACATAGTATTACCTGAGAACCCAGCTATACCACTCCTGGGCATATACCCAAAATATTCTCCAACATATAACAAGGACACATGCAACTTATTTATAACAGCCAGAAGCTGGAAAGAACCCAGATGTCCTTCAACAGAGGAATAGATACAGAAAATGTGGTACATTTACACAATGGAGTACTACTCAGTTATTAACAACAATGAATTCATGAAATTCTTAGGCAAATGGATGGAACTAGAAAATATCATCCAGAGTGAGGCAAGCCAATCACAAAAGAACACACATGGTGTGTACTCACTGATAAGTGGATATTAGCCCCAAATCTCGGAATACCCAAGGTACAATTCACAGACCACATGAAATTCAAGAAGAAGGAAGACCTAAGTGTGGATACTTTTGATTCCTCTTAGAATGGAGAACAAAACACCCACAGGTGGAAATACAGAGATAAATTGTGGAGCAGAAACTAAAGGAAAGAGCATCCAGAGACTTTCCTACCTGGAGATCCATCCCATATACAGTTACCAAACCCAGACACTATTGTGAATGCCAACAAGTGCTTGCTGACAGGAGCTTGATATAGCTGTCTCCTGAGAGGCTCTGCCAGATCCTGACAAATACAAAGGTGGTTGCTCACCACCAACCATTGGACTGAGCACAGGTCACCAATGAAGGAGCTAGAGAAAGGACTGAAGGAGCTGAAGAGGGTTACAGGCCCATAGGAGGAACAACAGTATCAACCAACCAGAACCCCCAGAGCTCCCAGGGACTAAACCACCAATCAAAGAGTACACATGGAGGGACTCATGACTCCAGCCAAATATGTAGCAAAGGATGGCCTTGTTGGACATCAATGGGAGGAGAGGCCCTTGGTCGTGTGAAGGCTTGATGCCCCAGTGTAGGGGACTGCCAGGCCCAGGAAGCAGGAGTGAAAGGGTAGGTGGGGGAACACCCTTATAGAAGCAGAAGGAGGAGGGATAGGAGGGTCCCAAGGGGGAACCAGGAAAGGGGAGAACATTTGAAATGTAAATAAAGACATTATCTAATAAAGTAAAAAAAAAAAAAGATACAGGTCAAATGTTGCCACCTGCACTAAATGGGAACTCATCCTCTCAAGGTGATGGATGTCAAACAGCACTAAAGGCAGAACATCTGTGAGGATGTGGGAGCTTCTCAGTGTTTATAGAGAAAGAGGAGTATTTACAAACCTGCAACTTACTTTTGCCATTTAAAATTTTATTAATATTTCTTTTAAACCTTGTCCCATATAGACAAGACAACATATCTGAATTTGTAAGGGATTGTTAAAAAGAGATCAGAAAATAGCACTCTGATTGAAAGACATGAAGAAAAAAACCAAACCAAAACCAAAACCAAAACAAAACCTAAAGAATATGAAATATCAAATGGGATTTTGAAAACCCTGCAAAATAAAAAGAACTGTTAATTTTTATCAATGTTGGAGTAAAGTTTCCCATGGTCACCAAAAAAGATAAGATATTAACTGAAATCTTAATTTGATTTTTTAAAAAAGATTTATTTATTTTATGTATATGAGTACACGGTAGCTGTCTGGAAGCTATCTTCAGACACGCCAGAAGAGGGCTTCAGATCCAATTTCAGATAGTTGTGAGCCACCGTGTGGTTGCTGGGAATTGAACTCAGGACCTCTGAAAGGGCAGTCAGTGCTCTTCACTGCTGAGCCATCTCTCCAGCCCAGAAATCTTGATTTTAATAGAACACAAATTTGGGAGTAAGGTTGTATACTTGTTTCTGTTTTGTCTTAAAGTCTTGCTATACAGTCTAAGCTGGCTTAGAACTCACAGTCCTCCTCTTTCTGGCTCAAAAGTGTGGGGGTTTTAGGTATCACACACATGGATAGAGAAAGGGGGCTAATGAAATGTTATGGAAACATTGGAAATTTAAGTTTTTATATACATTTGTAATTATAAAATGAGAAATTAGCAAATCTCTTACCAAGCAATTTTTTAAAAAGTCTTGAATATCAGATAGATAGGTAGCACATCTGATATAGAAAATACAGACAACAAACAAAAATGATATTGAGGGCTGGACAATGCTTTCTGGTCTTCAGTTTAGTTGTCAGCACCAAGGGCAGGAGGCTCAGAAGTGTCCGTATCTCCAGCTGCAGGGGATATGTGTCCTCGTCTGGCATATAGGCTCCTAACTCATGCATGGCACATGAATGCAATGATACACACACATCCACATAAATAAAAAGTAAAATATTTTAATTGGTATTAAAAATTAAAGAACAAGTCAAATTGCTAAAGGAAATTTTGACAGAAATTCAAAGATATCTCCTAGCATCCACAAAAGTCCAAGGCCTGCGTTTAAAGAAATTTTAGGAATATTCTTACCTAGTGAGTCTAATTTGAATCCTAGGAATATAATATAAAGAAAAGAAGTATTTAATCTAAAAACATAAGTAGATTATTGTTAGATGATGAACAGCAATAAACCAGAATCTCCAGAGGTTCAGTTGGAAACATGACAGAGCATGGTACATGGACAGACATGAGAAAACAGACACCTACTTAAAGCACCGAACTATCTTATGGACTGGAGAACATTTTCTTTAAATATCATTTTATTTTCATCTTAAATTTGCATATCTAGTGCAGAAAATCTAGCAATACTGGTTTTCCTTCACTAAAAAGAACTCTTCCTAAAAGCTTTTGCTTCTAGCTCATTTTTCAAATAATAGGTTATAACTTGGATGTTTTTAAATAGTAAAATTTCATTGAGCTATTTATTTGTCTATTTTGGGGGGATTAATTTTCACCTTTTTAAAGCAAACAGAAACACAGAAACCAGAGTTCATTTGCTGTCTTTTATTACTAAAAGTTAAATTAACCAGAGGCTCCAAACATTTAAAGGCCTTTAAGATTCCGAGTTTTTCTATATATTTTCAAAACTCTTAAGTTGGTGGCTGATTGAGAAAGTTTGCCATGTGTTGAAATTTTGCAAAGCAATTTGGAAAATCTAAATGACTGAACCACCTGAAGTCACTGGGACCTCTACACCTTCAGTCCCCAGGTCTCTGCGTCTCCTCACTTTTACATAGATTCCTAAGTCCTTTGCCAGAGCCTATCCATCAGCAAGCACTCATTCCTGTGTAGAAATGACTGGTGAGTTGTCTTTTACTGGAGAAACAATGTATAATACTATCCGTTTTGCCTCAGACACTTCAGACCAAAGACGCACAACCATCTCCTCAGAAATATCAAAGCTAAACTGGGTCCATTAGACTAGTCATTTTTGATTAGTTAGTCTATAATGGATACAAGTATATGCAATTTGAATGAATGGCAAGTGTGGTGATTTGGGTAAGAAATGCCTCCCATAGGTTCACATATGTCAATTCTTGGTCCCCAATGGGTAGCTCTGTCTGGGAAGATTATGAAACTTTTAGGATGGAAACTTTTCAGGAGAAAGTATGTCACAGATGGGGTAGGAAGAGCTTTGAGAGTATATAGTATCTCCTTGCTTCTAGCTTGCTCTCTTTGATTCCTGGGTACAGTTGTGATGTGATCCCTCAACATACTGCCGCGACCTCTAGGCCTTCTCTAGCATTATGGATGTCCAGCCTTCTGGGATTGTAAGCCAATTTAAACTCTTCCTTGAGTTGCCATTGGTCATGGTATTTTATCACAGCCAAAAAGTAACTAATACAATTTGAAAGTAGAGGCAAGTACCTAGCTCTTTGAATCTTTGGTTGTGGATATGTGTGCATGAGTGTTCTCATGTGCATGAAAGTGTGTGTGTGTGTGTGTGTGTGTGTGTGTGTGTGTGTGTGTGTGTGTGTGTGCAAAGCTGACATTGGATGTCTTCCTTGAAGTAATCTTTATTTCCTGAGGTAGGATTGTACACTGAACTCTGAGCTCACTAACTAGAGTTGGTATAGCTAGTTGGCTTGCCGCAGAAATCCTTTATCTCTGCCCCCCGAGTATTAGGATTACGGGTGACCACCGTGCCTGGTGATGTTTGCGTGTGTTCTAACTTCAGTCCTCACATACACGGGGTGACTTTACTTATTGATGTGTGAAAGGGAAAGAAATGTTTTACTCTTAAGGAATAAAGGAGAAAAAGGAGCAAGAACAGAAGAGGTAGGAAGCCCGCGACCTGCATGCACCAACCCCCTACACAACTGCTCTCCTTAGTTCGGGACTGCTTCTGACTCCATATGGGGTTTCTTTTAGCCAGTTTTGCTTCATACCCTACTTCCTGCCCCTTTCACTTATTAAGCTTCTGTATCTCATGCCAAACCCACTTATGCATTACTCCAGATTCCCCTCTTATCTCTCACTCTGTGAGAAGCAGTAGGTCCCGCCCCCCTAATTCACAGTCTTGTTTCATACTTGTCCTTATTTCATGTAAAAGACCTTACAAAAACTTTCTATACTTTACAGTAAGATGGAATGTTTGACATATCCAAATGAGGCACAACTTTGGAGAAAAACTACCTGCCTCCCCCATGTTCTAGCCTATGCTGGTATTTGTACAAGCAGCTGATGTAATTTCTCAGACAATGAAAAATTAATATATAAAGTTGTAAGGATGTAGGCGTAGCAAGTTATGCAATGCGGCATCTCTGCTAAAATTAAAAGAGCATTCGGCCCTGACCTGCTTGTACTAGAAAGGCTTTAATTTGGCTAGCTGTAGCATGCTTCTCTGAGGGCATATTTCACAGAGTACTGCATTTTTCATGTCCACCATGGGAGAACTCTCTCCAGAAAGCTTGGATCAGAAGGTTATCAGTGCTTTTGAGATTCAAAAGGCAGAGTAGGCCTTGCCAAATAGAGCACTATTCTTTCCAGCGATCAAACACTGCGTATTTGGAAAGCAGAGCTGAAAGTCTGATAATTGTTTGCCCGTGGTCACAGCAGCCAGATATAGCATCATCGTAACCTTTACTTTCTGTGATTTGTTGCTTACATTTCTTTCCTTTGACTGCTTAATTCGCTACATATTTATAAGATTTATTTCATACAAAAATGTATCGATTACCGTCTTTACAGGTACTAGCTAACATTTCTGGTGATTATGATTTTTTTAAAACTTACACCTTGGTGAGGTTATAATTTCCTATAGAGAATTGTCTAGGACAGTATTTATTAGATTTATGTCTGACTGACAAGCTGTTTCTCCAAGCTTGTTCTTAACTCTCAGTTCCACTAGCCCCAGGTCCCAACTTGGATGCTAAATAGCCCTACAATCATTGTCTTGTTGCATACAAAGAGTAAGTACTAAAACTATAACTTGTAACCTGACTAAATCCCTTACCAAGGCATTCAACTTGTGACATAGTTACATTTGCAACCATTTACTGAAATTTAAGGTACATACACATATACCCACATTCAGAAGAAAAGCTCTATTTACAGTTATAGTTACTTCTTTAGCTCATTAAGACTCCATTCTTCCACTAGCTAGGCTGCCTGATAAGGATTGTCTTAGTCAGGGTTTCTATTCCTGGACATCATAACCAAGAAGCAAGTTGAGTTGGAAAGGGTTTATTCAGCTTACACTTCCATATTGCTGTTTATCACCAAGGGAAGTCAGGGCTGGAACTCAAGCAGGTCAGGAAGCAGAAGCTGATGCAGAGGCCATGGAGGGATGTTCTTTACTGGCTTGCCTCCCCTGGCTTGCTCTCTTATAGAACCCAAGACTACCAGCCCAGAGATGGCACCACCCACAGGGGGCCCTCCTCCCTTGATCACTAATTGAGAAAATGCTTTACAGCTGGATCTTGGGGAGGCATTTCCCCAACTGAAACTCCTTTCTCTGTGATAATTCCAGCCTGTGTCAAGTTGACACAGGAAACCAGCCAGTACAAGGATGGAATCAGAGGCTCTGTGGGTCCTTTCCTATAGAACACATGTTCTGCTGTGGGGGAAAAAAAATGGTGTCAGGTCGACCAGAACTCCAAAGACATTTAGTTTCATTTAGAAAATCTTATTAGTTTTATTATTTTTTTTAAATGAGTTAACAATCCCAATGAAGCCATGCAGCATCAATATAGGCATGTTCTTCTGAGGGCAGGAGGCTTTTCAATACCCATCCTGTCTATCCATGAACATGTATAGTGTATCAGCTCCTGGAAATAATAAGCTATTGTGTCTGAATCATAAGTAAAGCCATGGCGTTAAACCATCATTTTAATGGCTTTAATAAAAAAAGTCTTCACTGTTCTCATTGACATGTTGGGTTTTCAGTCATTCAAGAATCCAAAGACAAAAATAACATGCCTCATCAGGAAATTCTCATAAAACCTTGCAGAGCAAATCTGTGTTTTTATCCGATGTTCAAGGCAAGTGTTGTGATCTTTAACTCTTGAATTTGTTATTTGCCTACTCGAACCATGAGGTTTACCTATATAGCTATTTGCAAAGTGTTCTTTATTTTCTCATGGAAGAATTATTTAAAAAAAAACAATTTTTAAAAAAGGAAAAAGAAGGAATTTTTCCAACTAAAAAGGAACTGTAAAACATCAAGAAAAATAACTGGTTTCAACTTCTGTTTTTCAGACTTCAGTCAGGGATTTCTTTTCACTAAACAGGACTCATTACAGTTTCTGACCACAGTTCTTAGAAGACACACTTGCAGCTGCCAGAAAGGCAGTGACTTCTTATCCTCACTTCCTGCCAAGCCTTGCTGTTCTTGGCAAGAAAAAAAATGTCACTTGGATATGAACTCAGATTGAAGGTACTGTCGAAAGCCCCTGGTCCACATGCTAAAGAGAAATTTCAGAGAAAAATAAAGGGATCAAAGGTACTCTAGTGGGTCCTCTCTGGGTTTGCTAATGTAGGAAGTGACATTGTTTTATTCTCTCTCTCTCTCTCTCTCTCTCTCTCTCTCTCTCTCTCTCTCTCTCTGTTGTTTTTTGAGACAAGGTTTCTCAGTGTAGCCCTGGCTGTTCTGGATCTCACTCTGTAGACCAGGCTGGCCCCTAACTCAGAAATCTGCCTGCCTCTTCCTCCCAAGTGCTGGGATTAATGGTGTGTGCCACCTCTGCCCTGCTATTTTATTCTCCTTTAATCATGGAATATTATCCCATTGTACACAGGTAGCACCTTTCCAACATCCTCCCATTAGGCAGTAAATTCTTAGGCCATTTAATATAATTCATATAATTGTGGACAATGCTACAGTGGATATGGAAGTGCCTGTTTCTCTCCAATAACCGATTTCATTTCCTTTGGATATATGCTCAGTGGTAGGATTGCTAAGTTACAGCAACTGTTAATCTTTCTGTAATTTTTTAAAAACAAATTTAATTGAGATATAACCTACAGTCTATTGGAGAAGTTACACTTAGATATTTTTGCCATCTTTATGGTCTCATCTTTCCCAACATTGTAACATTCTCTACACAGGTTACTGTTTTCAAAATGTTTCTCTATTAAATTAAGGGGAGATTATGCATTTAGTTTCAACTAATGTATCTAGAGGGTTTCCACCCGATTATGACTGACTCCTGTTTACATGATTATCCTTTTAGTTTAGTTTGATTAACTACAATTGAATAACTCTAGGAATTTATAGGCAGGCAGTAAGATTATGACAGGGTACTTGAAAATGAAAGATATTGTTTTACTAGTTTCTTGGCATGGGCTATTTTTGGGTACATAGGAGGTAGCTGATCAATAAATATCCATGAAGCAAATTCTCCCAACAGGAACTGATGAATGAAACAGCTGTTTGTGCAGGCAAAAAGTCATAAGACTGCACCTAATATTCATAGAAGTCTTGAAGGGGAAAAAATCAGGCTAGCAATAGAAAGGCCCTTAACAGTGACTAGAGAGTTGGAGATTTATCTCTTACAGTTTGGAATTTGAGAGCCAGTGACTATTAGTGCCTACAAGTGTGATTTTCAGAGCTGTGATTGTAAAGTTTTGTTCTTACAAATACAGCATCAACATCCGATTGAAGAAGGGTATAGAAGACATAAGCAGGGCCGGCCCACTTGTATTAGGAAAGTACCTCTCATGGCCACCCCTTGATACAATGGAGGGTAGGCTGCTGTAAGGATTTGAGATTTATTACCCTCCTCCCAAATCATTAATCCGTGAGAAATGAACAAACCATGTTGTAAGTAGGTATCATTGAAATGTGTTAGAAATGGAATTATCTATGCAGTGGTCTCAGTGTCTGGCACAATATGACACTGAGTAAGTCGTAGTTATTGTTTCTTTCTTGTCATTCTCTCAGTAGCCAAAAAAGGTGGAAATCTGCAGGTTAGTTGTGTTTCAATTTACAATTGTTATTTTCTTTCTATGAAGCTATGAATAATGATTTTTTTAAATTAAGAAAATATGGTTAATTCCTTTTTTCTTAAAGAAACTACTAAACCTTTTGTTAGCTTCCCATTTGTGGATCTAGGAATAGACCTTGTAAGGTTGATCACAATACCACAAACCAGAGCCTGGGAACCTTAGATGATCCAGTGCTTTCTCACAGCTTAATGTGTGAATATTAACACTTTCTGTGGATCATGGTCCCTGGGTGAGATGCTGCAGGAGCTGTCCACAATGGAGGCATCTCCTCTCCAGCCTCCTGCAGCAGCTGAGCAGCCAAAGTGGCTTGCTGCCAAGAAAAGTCTTTCCATCCTAACCCATGGTCCTGATACAGGGAAAAGGGGGTGTAAAAAAGCCACCAATCCCTGAGCTCCCCAAGCTCAGGATTTGAAATCCCAGCAATTCTCACTCTGGAAATCTCTAACCTGGAAAGCTCCACCCCCTAAGAAATCCTATATAAGCCCTGCCCTTTGTTCAATTCCCTGCTGTTCTTTTCTTGGACCCAATCCTGGGTTCATCCCGCTCTACCCTACACCCTCCAATAAATCTCTTCCATGAGATTTGCTGCCTAGTGTGACTCTCTCATAACAATGAAGAAAAGAAGGGAAGAAATGGAGCAGAGTGAGATTCCTGAGCTCCTCATCTTGGCCTGGCATATCCTCCCCTGGGAGCTGCAACATCTTGCTGAGGAGACTTTCTCTCAGAGCTGTGTGGTTCCTAGGCTCCCATATCTCAGGATGTTCTTCCATTGGGACACTGTCCTACCAGAGCTCTGTGGTTTCTGGGCTCCTGTGTCTTAGTAGACCCATCCACTGGGATACCTTCTCTCCTCCGAAGAGATACCTAAATACCTAGACAGAAGAGTGGTTTCTAGATACTTTGCCATCTGAGCAGGAAGGCCAACAGGTATGACTTGGAACAATGGTGGTAACTGAGTGAGGATCCAGCAGATAAATCCTTTGCTTTCTTTTTCTAAAGACAGTATTGAGAGACAACGGTTGCTATGGTATCAGAGTAGGTCTGTTGTCTTCACATGAAAAAGCTTTTGCCTGGATGGGCACTAGAGGATAGCTCTATCCCCCAGCTTTTCATATTGTTTTGCCTTTTTTGCTGACTTCCTTCTTTTTTTTCTTCTGCCCTTCTTTTCCGGATTATAGTGGGATTATATATATAATCTAACTATGCAGATCTTATCCTCTATAGTCTCTCCCCAAACAAAATCTGCTTCACCTTCGACTGTCCCATTGTACTCTTTTCCCCTAAATTGCCCTTTATAAGTGTGAGATAAATGCATTTTTTGTTTATGTGTGTTATTTGTTTTGTATTGACTGGGGTCAGAAACTAGTTGTGCCCCCAAATTGGGCTCTGTTGCCTAGAAACACCAAGATAAGATAAAGTTCCTTAAAGAGGCATGTGTAGGTGCAATGGGTACTCATTAAAGTGAGCCTGCTATGTCTCTGCAAGTTTTTAATGTCTATTGATATAAGACTCAAAATGAAAATGAGACAAATAGTTACTGTCCAATGAACCTAAATATCTGCACATCTGGAAAGCGCAGCTCCTCAAAGCACCTGGAGGCCATAAGGATGCTGATAACAGGAACAGGTTGATGCTCAATTTGCTGCCGTCACGTTCTTCTCAGTCACACAGACAGGAGTTCCAGCTACCATGTACAGCAGATAGGGAGAACTCAACAGTGCATGACACTAAGCTTATGGAAAGCACACATCCAGTGGCTGTTTTGACTTAGAGATAGCACCTATAAAAACAGTTTGTCATCATTAGCAAGGTATCATTACCATTACCGTAGTCAATAGAAAAAGAATCAATGAGACACGATACAAGAGTTATGTGATATCTCATTGCTCAATAGACAGGAAACATGTGTTTTCTATATTATTTCCAAATGATTAAATTTTTTATTATTTTTTTAATCACAAGAAATGAAAGTTCCTCTAATATATTATATATTCAAGTACTGATGCAGTTTTCTGAGTTCTAAACCTATTTCTTTTATCTTTTTAATATATGAAATGTGATAATAGTTGTTCCAAACTATTTAAATCTTTTAACATGGGGTGATATCATTTGCTACCCTACAAAATTAGAATTTTGTGACTTGGCACGGGCAAAATTTCACAAGTATTTCAGAGTTAGCTGAAATTTTTAAACAAACTTAAGTTCTCCTTAGTGGCATCCAAACTCGTGAAGAATTTATCTGACAAAGAGAGACATTAAAGAAGCAACTAAAAGAAATCTTGACAGAAAAATGGAGAAAATTGCTTTGGAATGCTCTGTAAGAGGAGACAGCTATAAAAAGAAAGAATCACGGGCAGTGTTTGCTTTTAATTAACCTTGATTCTATTCTTTACTGCCTGGTGTACATTTTACATAAGTCACTTAGCTGGGTCTCTTAAATGGTCTTAGGATCTATTGCACCACTCACTACAAACTTCAAGATGGTTTTAATATGATTTATATATCTGTTTCATTGGAGGTTAACAGTCTCCTAAATTAAATTACTGTTGCCTAGTACAGAAGAAAAAGAAAACTTTTCTAATAAAATTGCATTTCATTTAGGTGAAATAACCCATTTACAGCTTTTCCCTCTAAATAGATCTTTGGTTTTTTACATGTTTTCAACACCAAAAGCAAGGAAAGATGATCAAAGAAGTGTCTGCTGTGTGATGTCTTCTAACTGCCCTGCTAGAAATCCTTTACTTTTAAGGTGAGCCTTAGGCCTAGGGTTTTATATGTTTCATTAACAACAGCTTCCAAAGCAAAAGGAACTAGTTTATTCCTGTGAAATCTAATTTTCTTAATGGGAAATGTTTCCTATTTTGGAAATTTGGGAAACTCTTTGAGCAGGCTTGTATTGGTTTTCCTAAACAGAAATCACAGTGCTTTGGGTAGTTCCATGGGTGGGAAAGCCTATAGATCTGAGTTTGTTTCTAGGATGTGAATGTTGATGTTGATGAAGAACCTGGTACTTAATGGCTTTCACGAATACCATGTGCTCATTACATCATAGGAAGAGTTACCAATGGTATGACTAACTAATATGCGTGCACCATGACAACATACTTAATAAACAAAGTTTACTACTGTTCTCTTACTAATGCCTCTTTCTATGGACTTGGTCTATTTTAGGAAGAAGAATGCAAGGAAGAAGAGGAGAAAGAGGATGAGAAAGAGAAGTCTAGTGGTAATTATAGGTTGATATAAAAATATATAATTGTATATCAATTAATATGTAATTGATATGTTGCTGGCTAGTAGCTCTGGTGGCCTGAACTACAATAACCTGTTACTCTCCCTGTCTGGCTGTTTCCATTTTCTGTTTTACTAGAATCTATAGGGAGAAATAGAATAGTTGGATACCATAAATGTAGCATGGATGAATAGTGGCCCATCTGTCTGAAAGTTTGCAATCATAAACAATGGATTAATTTGTCTATTTTAGAAAAATGTACATTTTACATCATTAGCTAGGTTTTAAATTTAACTTGTTTCACATGCTGCACACAGAGGTCACCCCACTTTTGATATTTCGTTTTGGGTTTGCTTTTGTTTTTTGTTTGATTATCAGGGAATTAAACTGACATTTGACAAATAAATAAGGATTGAAGACAAGTCTGAAATTGCACTGTAACTCTTCCTAAAAATTTGTGTGTGTGTGTGTGTGTGTGTGTGTGTGTGTGTGTGTGTGTGTTGAATGTATATGTCTATCCAAAGACCCATGTGTGCAGAGACATGAGAAGGCCAGAGAAGGTTGTTCGATGGCCTGAACTGTCATTCTCTGTATTATTTCCTTAAGATATGGACTCTAACTAAACCTGGAACTCACTGTTTGGGCTAGACTGGCTAACCATTGAAATTCCCAGACCAGCCCATGTCCATCTCCCTGGCACTATGACTACCAGGGCACATTTGCATACCCAACTTTCACACAACTGGTGGGGAACCCAATCCAGATCCTTGTGCTTAACCAGCAAAGGCCCTCACCCACTGGACATCTTCTAAAACCTCTTGAGGCTGTTCTTGTCATTTGACTATCCAGAAACTTACAACATGAGGACTCATTACGTATCTATTGAGTTAGTTCATTAATATCTTTGAACATGGCAGCATTCATTAAAGAATTGACCTTCAAAGAAGATTGTGCTTGAGCCAAGTTTTTCTGGGTACTCATCTTTGGAGGTGAAATCCATTTGTAGCTGCTCAGCCTTCTTCATTTTATCTCCAAAGGAGAGGAAAACAAACATCATCAGGAATATTATGCTGATGTTAACATTTACTTAAGTATTTCCACAAAATAGATAGTAGATAATGATATTTGACTGGTAAGTAGAAAACGGATTCTGTGACAGTGTATTTCTGAAACTGTTAACCTAAATCTAATTTTCTGGGAGACAAGCTACATATCCTGATATGAAATTTTGAGTTTTTTCCCCCAGCATTGTGTTAAAAAACATTGACAGACAGACACAGGGGCTAGATGGATGATCACACTGATACATGCTAGGGAATCAAGTAAATAAATAACACAGGTGAAAACAGGAAAAATCACAGTCTGAGAAGAAAGATGTGATGATTTATTCAGTCGACTTAACAGCTATCCAGGCAACTTGATCACTGGTGAGGAGTGCGTACATCTCAGTGACAGCAGAGCAATCAGGGAGAGACCACACACAGATCCTGTATCCTAATGTTCTTTTTCCTTTTTTTCTTCTTTTCTTCATTAATTCATTTATTTACTTTACATCTTAATCACAGCCTCCCTCCTTGTATCTCTTCCTCTATCCCCCTCCCCTTTTCATTCTAGAAGCAGGAGGCCAGCTATGGGTACCAACCCATCCTGGCATATCAAGCCGCTGCAGGACCAGGTACATCCTCTCCCACTGAGTCCAGTTAAGGATCCACAGGCAGGCAACAGAGTCAGGATAAACCCCTGCTCCAATTGTTGGGGGACATGAATGAAGAGCAAGCTGCAATATGTGCGGGGGTGGGGGCTAGGTCCAGCCCATGAGTATTCTTTGGTTGGTGGTTCAGTTTCTGGGAGGCCCCAAGCATCCAGGTTACTTGACTCTGTTGGTCTCCCTGTGGAGTTTCTATCCTATCTGGGTCCCTCAACTTTTCCACAAGACTCCTCAATCTTCCTCCAATATTTGGCTGTGGGTCTCTGAATCTGTTTCAGTCACCTCTTGGGTGAAACCTCTCGAAGGACAGTTATGCTAGGTTCCTGTCTGCAAGCACAATAGAGTAGTAATAGTCTCAGGAATTGGTTCGTATCCATGGGATGGGTCTTAAATTGAGTTAGTCATTAGTTGGTCTCGGCTCCATCTTTGTCTCTGTACTTCTTTGAAGGTAGGCCAAAGTTTGGGTTGAATATCCAATTATTAGTGAGTATGTACCATGCATGTCCTTTGGGGGCTGAGTTACTTCACTCAGGATGATATTTTCTAGTTCCATCTATTTGCCTGCAAATTTCATGATGTCCTTGTTTTTTATTGCTGAGCAGTATACCACTGCTTCTGTATCCATTCTTCCATTGAGGGGTATATGTGTTTTTCCAGTTTCTGGCTATTACAGACCTTGAAAAAAATAATTCTTATCTTCATATGGAAGAACAAAAATCCAGGATAGCTAAAACAATCCTGTACAAAAAAAAGAACTTCTGGAGATATCACCATTCCTGATCTTATGTGATCTTAAAGAACATAAGATGACCCCTGAAAGACCTTGCTAGGATTGCACGATGGGGACCTTCTGCTGGAAGGTTATGACAAACACTCTCTTCCTGGAATGACTCAGCAAAACAAGCTTTACAAGGAAGCCCTGACAGCAAGGCAGGGGCAGATAATGACCAAAAATGTTTTAGTTCTCTCATCTGGTGACTAAGACCTCACCTCACTTGCTGGGGCCACCAATGCTGCTTAGGAATTTTGGGAAGGTCATGCAGCACTTGCATCTCTGGAAGAGAGAGGCTAATTACTATTTCTAAAAGGGGGGGAATGAAAAGGTCAGTGGGGGCCACCAATGGACTTAAACCGACTCATGCTGTTACCAAAGTCTACCCTCAAACTGTATAAAAAGTGTGTGCTTAGGATGTTCGGGGTCACCTCTGCCCCGATTGCAGGACGGCCCCAGCACTATGGATAAATAAAGCTCTTGCTGCTTGCACCGATCTCTGTCTCTGTATTTCTGTGAGTGGGACATCCTGGACATAAGGATTTTCAGGTCTTACAATCTCAAGCTGTACTTCGGAGCATTAGTAATAAACAACTGCATGGTATTGGTATAAAAACAGACAAGTTGATCAATGGAATCAAATCTAAGGCCCAGAAAAAACTTACATACCTATAGACACTGAATTTTTGACAAAGAAGCCCAAACCATGCAACAGAAAAGAGAAAGCATTCTTTAACAAATGGTGCTGTTCTAAGTGGATGTCTGCAGGTAGAAGACTGCAAATAGATCCATTGACCAAGCCAGCTCAGTCGGTCAACAGGTTATCCAGGGCAGGAGTGAGGATTAAAAGGAAAAAGAGACAATTCAACAACACTATAGTATGACCCCAACCAGTTCAGAGGCTGAAGTGGGTTAATTTTTTCCAGTCTGCTTTTATACCACTTTAAGTACATGTGAAATAATAAGATCAGTTCTGGGTCAAGAAACGAGCAAGGCAATAAACAAAATCCTGTAAACACAAAATCCTGGGCCTGCTTCCTGAGGCCTGGACCAAAGTCAGGTTCCCACCTTGAGATTACTTCTTTTGTCCTAGCCAGATGTCAAATTCCTGACAAGTGTCTAGAAGCAGTCACAAAACGCTTTACAAAATCCATATTATCACCCTGCACAAAACTCAAGTCCAAGTGGATCAAAGACCTCAACATAAAATCAGATACACTCAATCTAATAGAAGAGAAAGTAGAGAACTGCCTTGAATGCATTGGTACAAGAGACAACTTTCTGAACAGAATACCAATGGCTCAGGTACTAATATCAACAATTAATAAATGGGACCTCATGAAATGGCAAAGTTTCTGTAAGGTAAAGGACACCATCAATAGGACAAAATGACAGCCTACAAAATAAGAAGAGGTCCTCACCAACCCTACATCTGATAGAGGACTAATACCCAAAATATATAAAGAATTCAAGAAATTAGACACCAACAAACCAAATAAACCAATTAAAAATCGGGTACAGAGCTAAATGGAGTATTCTCAACAGAAGAGTCTGTAAGGTCTGAGAAGAACTTAAAGATATGTTCAATCCTTAGCCACCAGGGCAATGTAAATTAAAATGACTCTGAAATTCTACCTTACACCCATCAGAATGGCTAAGATCAATAACTCAAGTGACAGCACATGCTGGTGAGGTTGCAGAGCAAGGGGAACACTCCTTCATTATGGGCAGAGAGAGGAACTTATAAAACCAAGTATCAAGGAATAGAATGATATCAGCAAGCAACTAAAGGAGGTTTTACTTTTTTAATGGGAACAATGGACACTCCATCTTACTAAAACCTACCCAACTTACTACTCTCGAAGGAGATACACATAAAACTTCTAGGATACAGGCAGTTTTAAATGTTCTTCTTAGTGACTATTCTCCAAGAAACTAAAACAAAGACTATACTTGTAAATAAACACTGGGGTTGGGGGGTGCGGGATGAAGAGTTGATCTCATTGGATTTTTATCTTATTCCCCAGAACTAGTGAAGGACTGCTTGTCTCCGACAGCTTGTCTCCTTCTGGATCATGCTGTTATACTCTATGGCTCTTATTTTTGGTGTTTCATTTTTATATTCTCAGTCATTTATGAGAGGGGAACAATTTCTATAGGTCAGTTTCTTTAACCACCATACCGCACAGTTCATCCATTGCCATCTTAAAATAAAATTGAGATCAATGGTTTGATATACCTTCAGCCTGAGGTGAACAAAGGAGAAAGCTACTGCATGGCAGACAGCAACCACTGCCTTTTTCTTACAATCTGCACATACTCTGCTTGGCTGTGTTCTCAAGTTGCCATGTTGAGAGAATCACAAGTTAGAATACAACTGAGTGCCCCTAGTTAAAAGTTACACTAATTTGTTCTAGTCTCAGGTTTTCATATAGGAAATATTAAGTCTTGCCACTAGAAAGTTCTTGCTAAGATTCGCTCCCAGCAGGAGACCTGAATGTCTACAACCAGACCATGGGTAAATGATTACTGACAGGAGCAAGGGCGATCCAAAAGCAACCTTGCAGATAAATCTTCACCCAAAATAGATAATGCCTTCCACACAGCCACACAGGCAGAGCCTCCTTTTCCTAGTCTTTCTTGATCTATAAAAAATCCCCTACACTAGACCCCAAGGCCAAATTAGGGAAAAATACCATAAAAATGGATGGAGGATGGCTGGATACTTAGTTGAAGGATGTCAGCATATCATACGCCAAGAAATTGGACTTCCAAAATCAGGCAGAGCTGATTTCATGAAGAAGGTAAGAAGTTGACCCAGAGGATCATGACTTTCAACAAGAGGGTATGAAAGATAGAAGTGGGCAGAGAGAGGAACTTATAAAACCAAGTATCAAGGAATAGAATGATGTCAGCAAGCAACTAAATAAAATTAACAAGTATGCTTCCTTTCACAAGAATGGGGACTAAATGCAAAGGAAAACAATGGCTCTTCTCCGAGAATGTTTGGAGCAGAGCAGTAAGATGTTACAGTGCTAAGTAGAGACATTCAAGAACATGGAGACACATGAGAGACTTATAAAGACAATACCTAGGCATGAGGTTCTCACCTTCCTAATACACTAGTAGAGATCTACCCTGAGCTAAGGACTTCTTCACTGGATGGAGCAAATGGAAACAGGAAGCTCAGACCGATGTTCAAATGCTACAGTCATTTTAAATATTTGTTACTGGAGAATTCTTACAGACATTGAATACAAATTGGTATGCAGCCATGAACCGTCACCCCACCACACATACTACATTGCTTTAGACCAGGGGTTCTCAACCTTTCTAATATTGTGACCTTTTAATGCAGTTCCTCATGTTTGGTGACCTCTAAAGATAAAAGTATTTTCATGGTTGCATCATAAGTGTAACTGCTGCTGTCATGAATCACAGTACCAGCATCCGTATGCAGTATGGTATTAGATGACCCTTGTGAAAGAGTCATGTGATCCATAGGTTGAGGACCACTGCTTTAGATGCTAGAGCAAGAGCCCAACCCATGCTACTTCCCTGTTACCCATTCAGACTTCTACTGCATAAAGCCATCTTAAAGTATAGCCCATCCACGGTTCCCTGAGCAGCTGAGTGGTTGCCCAAAGCCATTCAATCAGCTGTGCTATGCAAACAAGGCGGCTCCATGCATACTCCTCTCACAAAGACTAGTGTGGCTAAGTGTAAAAGTACAGAGCCATCTTAACCAGAACCCTACTTGAGACTTATTTAAATTCCCATAACTCAGAGATTTTAATAACCCCTTCAAAGGTTTTCTATTGAATAGGTAAACTGTTCAACACAAATATCCTGTGACAAACTTGATTTTTTTAAGTATTTTATTATGGTAAAAATTAGTTGTAGTAACAAAATTTGTCAATTTATAACCATTATTCCCCCATCAAGTTTTTTTAAAAATGTAAATGCAACACAAGTTGCCTTCCTTTCAGAGAACCTTTAAAATAAATTTAGAATCAGTAATTTTTTTTGGCAGAATATGAAATGGGGTCTTTGATTCCACACAAAAAAAAATAACCTCAAGATCCAAAGCAGCTGTCCTCAGCTCTCACACCTCAGATACTAATGATCTCCGCTTTCTCACTCCAGCCGCAGCCTTTTCCACACCAAACAACCTATTACATCAGAAACTGGAGCATTTTCCCTTGAACCCTGGATGCTCAGATGCCTGCCAATCTCCAACTTTACCAGATTTCTCCCATTCACCACTGTGAACCGCGCAATCAGCCAACCATGGTTCAAAAATATCTGAATTTGGAAATCTACTTAGGAAATAAAATCACTTTTCTATGCAACCCAGGAACATATCACACTAAGCTTAAGAGGTATAAAGAGACGTCCTTCGGAGTCTCTGGTCTTTTCCCCAAGTCAGAGTCCTGGAGCACACAGGAACACACCAGCATCTTTAATCTGTGCAGTAAGGGGGAGGTATAACCACTCAGATAAGCCCGCCCCTTCATCTCCTATTTTATTCCATTCTCAATTATTTGGGCCATTCATACTTTTAAGAAATCTTTGTGTGACAAAGGCCTGATCTAGATGGTCTAACTCTACCAGATGGTCCAATGCTCTAAAGTGGTCTAATTGAACCAGTACACTTTGCTGTAAACTCTGCGAGGTGAGAGGAGATTTCTCTGAAGAGGACCTTGTTAGTCCTTTTTATATACTCAAGTGTGAGGCTAGAGAAGTGTCCCAGCAGTTGAGAGTGTCTGCCGCTCTGCTAGAGGACCCAGGTTTGATTTTCAGCACCTGTGTGGCAGCTCAGTCATCTCTAAGGCCAGTGCTAAGGGACCTCACTCTGTCTTCTGGCCTCCATGGGCATCAGGAATGCGTCTGGTACATAGTCATACATGTAGACAAAACACTCACACACAAAAGAAAAACAAATAAACCTTGTAACATTCACCCTCAGGATACCTTTTAATTTTAAACCTTGTAATATTCACCCTCTGGATACTTTTTAATTTCTTTTTTTTTTTTTAAATTAAGCTCCTTGGCAACATAATAAATAGTAATAAGTTCCTAATAAGAAAGAACTAGAAAATATTATTTTAAATTTCTTGTAATAAAACATCAACCTCAGCCAGAAATGTTGACTTAATTACATATAAAATTGCTGCATTAAATATTTTGTTCCTTTTGAATGCATATCTCTTACTCATGATAAGGCAAAACAGTGTGGGTTGAGGTGTCAAGCAAAATGTATATATATTTTATGGTGTGTGCGCATGTGCGTGTTTGTGTGTGTGTGTGTGTGTGTGTGTGTGTGTGTGTGTGTGTGTGTGACAGAGAGACAGAGAGACAGAGACAGACAGAAAGCAAATGCTGAAAATTGTGAAGGTCACAAAACAGTTTTCAGAAGTAGAGCTTCCAGGGATTGAACTCAGGGATTAAACTCAAGTCCTCAGGCTTGGCAGTAGGTGACTTTATTTACCCACTGAGCCATTTCACTGGCCCAATGAATACTTTGAAACTCTATGTCAGACCCGATTCATTTCTTGGAGTTTCTTAAATGTTTCATAAGTGTATAATATCTGGTACTGGGGAGATGACTCAGTCAGTCATGTGACAGTCACTCAAGTGTGAGGGCCTGAGGTCAGATCTCCAGCTGGGTGGAGAGGCGCACACCTGACCCCAGCACAGAGGCAGGGCTATGTATGGGGCCTACTGACCAGCCAAGTCTAGAGGCTTTGTCTCAAAGACAAACAGGAAGCAATTAAGGAAGACTTCCTATATTGGCATGTGTCTTCTACATGTACACACACACACTCACACGCACACACACCTCTGAAGTAAAGAGGACTCTCTGTGACTCTCCCTGAGCCTCCACAACCATTTTTGACACTGTATCATCTGCAGACGTGGGAGTCCTCGTTATGAGATACAGCAGGCAGTAGGAAGCTCCCTCTCTGATAGCGTGTCTGTTATCTCTTTTAATAAAACTTAATTTCCTTTCTTTCTTATTCTGACAGAGATCAGCCCCGTGCTTCTTTTATTGACTGCCACTGGTCAACGAGCAAACACCCAAGACTGTCGGTTTCCATTCCCATCATGTTCTTCCTTCGACCCTCCAGTCTTGATTTCCCTGCAAAGCCACGGGAGAATGAGTTTGAGGGTGTCCCTCAGCGGGACCAGCATTTTCCACACACATCACTGCTTGGCGTAAAGAGGATGCCGAAGGAAAAGCCACAATGTGTACAGCCAAAAGCGCTTATGGGAATCCTAAGAAAGTGAGCCCAAAGAACCGCCCCCACATTCTGGGACACTTTTCTCTGAGCACACTCAACCCACAGTGTGACTGGACACCCTGCCCTCTCAGCTGTGCTAAGCCTGGGGGTTTGAATCAGGACCGGATGTGGCAGTCCGGAATCTGGATAATGTCGTACCCTGCAACAGAATGCATCAAATTAGAAAATGGAAACTTCTCCTTCCCCAAACTGTAATTTATCTGCCACTTGCCTTTAAAGCAGCTGAAAACAATTTCTTGAAAGTGAATGTTTATTTCCTGAAGTTTCATGAATAATTACCAGGCTATTTTCTATACAGTCGACATCCCCCCTCCCACTCCCCCCGCCCCCGTAGCCCATAACCCTGTCAGCAGTGTGAGCTCCTGGCACACATGCTACAGGGGTGGTCTTTTGCATTTAAAGATACTGTCACTAAAATGTGTGGCACCTTTGATCTGAGGCGTGGGCCATGCTTCACCTATGGTACTCTCATCAAGCTCAACACACTGTCACCTTGTGAGTGTGTGCCTGTGTACTTCCAAGTTCATTTCCTAAATGCCTTGAGTAGGATCCCATGGGAGGGGGCTCCTGGTTATACATCTGTCTTATCACAGGGAGAGAAGGGTAATATAATGAATTTTTCATGAGCTGTGTTTCTTAGTGTTCACTGAGAAATCTTTGCCTGTCTAAGCAGCTTTTGACCTCTATGGTGAGGGAGTAGGCCAACACTTGCCATCATTAGGGTGATTGGAATCAAAGGTTTCCACGTTAGTATTCGTGGGTACTGTGAAATGCATATTTTTAAATTTGCATTCCTATGTCTTAACAAACATATGCTGTCTTAGTTGGGGTTTTCACTGCTGTGAAGAGACACCATGACCATGGCAACTTTATCAAAGAAAACATTAATTGGGGCTGGCTTAGAGTTTCAGAGGTTTAGTCCATTATCATCATGGCAGGAAATATGGCGGTGTGCAAGCAGACATGGTACAGGAGGATCTGAGAGTTCTACATCTGCATCAGCAGGCAGCAGCAGGAGAACTGGTTTGAACTAGTGACACACTTCTTCCACCTAAGCCACGCCTACTTCAACGAGACCACACCTCCTAAGAGTGCCACTCCCTATGGGCCCATGGGGGACATTTTTATTCAAACCACCACTACATATGCTTTGTAAAACTGTGTGCCTGAAGGTCAGTGAACTAGTCATTAAGCAGCTTTAATGTTGTGGAAAGTAATGACTTTCATGACCCTGCATGTACGTGTCAAGGTTTATATCAATACAATTACTGAGAAGTTTGTCAGTTACTCCGACACAGAAATTTAATGTTTCTATTGCATATCAGAATTAACATTTGTGAACAAACTACTCCTTATCAGGAATAAAATAACCCTTATGTTGCAGTTGCATAATATTTTAGCAAGTGTACTTTTATTTTATCTTTATTTTGTATGTAAATGTGTGTAGTGCATGTACATATGTGTGTGTACCATGTACTGGTGCATGTGGCTATGGACATACAGAGACCAGAAGAGGACATCAGGTGTCCTCCTTTGTCACACTATGCCCCATTCCCTTGAAGCATGGTCTCTTAGTGAACCTTGCAGCTAAGCTGGTGTCTCACAACTCTCAGGGGACCTGCAGTCATCTCCCGTAGCTGGAACATGTGACCAAGAGTGACTTATAATATGGATGTCAGGCCTTTTAACTTTTTCTGCTTCTGTTTCCACTCTACCTCCTTCTCAACCAAGAATCATTAGCATTTCTATTTTCCAGAAGAAACAAAAGATAGAGAAAAAACAAAAGTTCTTAGGTTGAACACACTTCAGAGGTTTCCGCCCTGCCCTTCTTAACAGTTTACATTTATTTCAAGGCTGTCAAACTGCAGGACACCAGATTCTGCATTTGTTCCCTGCATAAGATCATCCAAGCACGCTATTGTTTTCCCAACATTTCCTTGCCAGAAGATGTTTATTGCCCTGTTGTGTGGTCTATAACATTTTCTGTATTTCTAACTATTTAACTTCAAACTTCCTTCTCTGTAGAAACACAGTGCAAGAAACTGGCAGTGAGAACCTTAAATCAGTGTGTGTTGGTTTGTTTTATTCTGTTATTCTTTTGATAGCTAAAATTAATGAAACACTTCTAAACTGGATGCCAGAACCTTCTTTGAGCTTGTCCATAGAACAAGTACATCTTAGAAAAATCGCTGTTGACAAAATAGCGGAATTTTATTCTCCAAACTGTAAGTGACGCTAGTGTTTTGATTATAATAAATTTGTCTTACAAGTCTTGTCTCCAAGGATGCATATTTATCATATATAGAAAAGGGAAATTCCCGTAGATTTAAAATACCAGCACGGAGGCGCGTACAAAATCCTAGTGACCAAAATCACTGAGAAAGGCACCGTGATAGCTGTTATTTATCTCTTAGAATCATAGAAACCCAAGTCATCTCACTCAGGGAATGTTCTATCATACTTCTTTGTTTGATTGCCACTGATTTGAAGGGGGAAAAAAAATCCAAAACAAGGATGGGAGGTCAGAGTTAAGATGCAGAGCTTCCTATTTGGTAAATGTTAGAAATCTGTGAAGGAGCTGGAGGAGGAGATGCCACCGGAGGAGCCCAGATGCTCTGACTCAACTTAGTCTGCCCAGTAAGCTACAAGAAGGACAGATCACTACTTTGCAGGAGCCAGTGTGCTTTTTTTTTTCCCTTGTTCCGGTCAACCCTGCTCGTTCCTGTTGGCCCCGCTCACTCTGAAAGGACCCCCATAGGGAGACCTCCACTCAAGTCACGGGATATTGGCGAATCCCCCAAGAACTCACAGAAGACCAGGCTTGATACAAATCACATGAGGCTTTATTCGGGGAAAGCCAGAGCTCTGGGGACGACTCATATCCCGGAAGTGGATAGAGGATTCGACCCTGATGGAAAAGAGGACCCGGTTTTTATGGTTCCTCAAGGGGGAGAGAAGGAGGAGGAGCGAGTAGGGGATTTTTCTGATCTGACAATATCCATTCTTTCTACAGAAGAAATGGGTACACGGAAGATTTTCATGCTCACGTGCACAGGTGCAAAGTGAAATCTACCACAAACACTTGGCAGTGAGCTGTATCTCAATCCATCAACCAAACCTCAAACACTTGAAAGTGAGCTATATCAGTTGGCAAATACATGCATTCAAAGAACAGTAGGGGCAAGCACACAGATTCAAGAAATGTTCAGGCTATTATATTTAGCTATGTAAAGGCCTTCTACTAATAATGAAATCTCTTTCCCAGTTTCGGGGTCTTTGAGACCTGTTACATTTTCTCAGGATCTTTCAGCTCGTGCCAGCCCTGCTTGCTCCAGTCGGCCTCTCTGGTCCAAGGATTCGTTTATTATTATTCTTCATAAGTACGCTGTAGCTGACTTCAGACGCACTAGAGGAGGGCGTCAGATCTCATTACGGGTGGTTGTAAGCCACCATGTGGTTGCTGGGATTTGAACTCCTCACCTTCGGAAGAGCAGTCGGGTGCTCTTACCCGCTGAGCCATCTCACCAGCCCCCGCCAGTGTGCTTTTAAAAGCCACAGTGACTATCTTTTTAAAAAACCCATTGACTATCTTGTATCGATATTTGAAAGTTTTTATTCAGCTGTTAGACATGATATTTCTCTGGATATCTGATAGCAGTTTCAGAGTTCCTGTGTCCAGATTTGAGCTGCTGAGTTTCCCTGTTTGGAACTCCCTCTGCCTACTGTCTCCATCCTCGCTGAATTTAAGGGCCACCTTTGAGCTACTCAAGCCCCTGGCAGCCTTGTCTCCTGTGTTTTCTTGTGGCCTGTATTAGTCATCTTAGCTAGCATTGAAAATAGCCAGACTTGGGTGGTTTAAATAAAGGAATGTGTTTTCTTACAGTCCTGCAGCCTATAGGAGTAAGATAAGAGTGTCATATAGTCAGGTTCTGGTGAGGGACCTCTGGTGGCATGTGGTATTCATGGTCACAAGGTGTTATCACAGGGCAGGGAGAAGAAGCTCTCTGGTATCTGTTCTCAGAAATTCTCATTCTGTGATCAAGGCTTCTCCCTCCCAACTTTATCTAATCTGACTTCCTCTTCCAAAGAGGCTCCAAACAGACTCTTTGAATGAAAGAAGGAATAGATTAAGCTTGGGTTGGATCAACGTCATTCACAGTTTGCTGATTCCTGACAGATATATTCTGTCACTATCTTCCTTCCTCCTATTCACATTCCCTCCCCAAATCCCCATGTCCATATGTCATCCTATATGAGGTTGGAGCTTCAACATATAAAGAAAGGGCACAATGTGGTCCACGGTATACTCACATCTAATCAGGAATTCTCTTGGCTAGCCTTTGCACACTGCCTACTGAGACTATACTCACATCTAATCAGGAATTCTCTTGGCTAGCCTTCGCACACTGCCTACTGGAACTAAATCACGTCACACAGACTTGTGCTACTGTTCCCTCTTGTCAATACTATTACAACCATCTCTTCATCAGTCTCCCTTCCTCAACATTGTTTTAACACCCATCCAGAGTAAATCTTCTTAAGTGAACCCTAACTCACATCATTCCTCTGCTCCCAATATACATACCTGATCGCCCCTCTCACTTCTTCATTTACTATTCTACTGCTCATTCACTCTGAACTTGAATTTGTCATGTAGGGGTGTTTATACTGTCGGGGCCTTTAAATAGAACTTCCTGTGTACAAAGAGAACATGACCATGACCACATGGCTGTCTGTCTCCTATTTCAGTTCTTTATAAAACTCTCACCTTCATGGTCAGGTGTTTTCTGTTCTAATGTCTCCCACAATCAACCTTGCAGAATCACCTATCCAGTTCTCTTTGTTTTAGCCCATCATAGCATCTGTAATATGTTATATTTAATATTTTGTCATGTTAATATAATGTATATGTCATCTACCTCATTCCACTTTAATACAAGCTTCTGAGCTACAAGAATTGTGCACTATTTTGTTACAAACGCAACCTTCTAGAGATAATTCTGTGCAGCAAAGGGGCTCAGTAATATTAGTTGAATGAAAGAAGAAATAAAGTAAGTGTGGCTTTGATCTGTGTCATTTGCAATTTGGGAATCTCCAAGGAATTCTGTTCCTTTGTGACCTCTCCTGTCAATACTCCATGCGCCCTCCAGCTTCTTGGACATTAGTTGGTGAATTATACATTATACTTACCACATCCAAGATGGTGGAGAGCCTAACTTCGGGGTATATTTCCTAGTTCAAAGAGGACAGGGTGGTTAAGGACACCAACAAAATGCACACATACTACATAACTCAGTAAGAAAAATGTTAATTTCTATAAGGGTTTAGAGAATAAGTTGACTGAAAGAGATTAGAAATCATAACTAAGGAAGGCTTTTCTGAACGGGATCAAGTTTGAAAACTGAAAAACAATGTGTGATATGAAGTATTATGTGTTTATGTTATGAGGCCCTGTCATGTATTTTGTTCATTCACTTTGTTACATGGACAAATTCCTGTTATGAAATTATTGATATTGCTCCCCAAACTGTCCATTAGTGCCTTTAACCTAAGTGGAAGTCTAGCTATTGGCTTTCACATTGTACTAAACGGAGTTAGCATAAGACTAGGGCAGCGGGAGTCCAGTAGGAAAGCCTATCTGCTTGTCCTCAGAGTAAATCAGCAAATTAAACCTCAGAGACCTGACATAGTAAGGAGACTGGGAACCTCAGGCATGTCAGGCTTTCCCAGGAGGCCAGCGGCTGAGCCAGGCAAGCACAAAACCAACATTATTACCTTGCTCATGACTTGGAGTTCATCTCCTCTGCAATTGGTCGGCAAGCAGTTTCAGTGAGAAAATAGCGAATGTCAGTCCTAAAAAGAAGCATGAATATATTACCTAGTTAATTGAAAGGCTTCAACATACCAGGCTTCAGGCAAGCCAGGGACAAACCTCATTGAATTTAGCATAGATAGAGCAGGAAGGGAGTGAAGATCTTTTACAGTGCTTTGCAATCTCTCAGCTTTATTTACACACACACATTCTGTTTCTTGTCATTCTTGTTTAATGTATATAGGCTTATTGATATTTTTCATCTTTACTGTGCAGTAGTGATAAAGAAAACTAAAGTAAGAAATCATGTCAAAATTGTATGCCCACATAGACTTTATTAGAATCCATGAGCCACTGTTCAATACATTTCTATTAGTAATAATAACACACATGTCACGCTTCATATCCAGGTTTCTGATTCCAATTCCAGGGACTCCCATATATTTGATTTTATACAGCTACATGTGTATATTTAATTATATACAGTTATATAGTGTCCTACAAAACATAAATGGCTATAGTTTGTTGCTGTAAGAAAGATATCAATGGCTTTGATGGAGTAGGGCATAGGATATTTGTTCATTCATTTAGTCAGTTCCTTGAATTGCAACCAGAGAGGATATGACAAGCTTGTAAGAGAAGACAAGAGAAATTCAAATGCAAGTTTAAGAAATGTTATATTGTGTCTCTTGCTAGGCATGCAGCTCAATGGTCAGTCATTTGCCTAGCAAGCTCAAAGCTTGGGGTTCAGTTCCCAGGATCCACGAATGAAAAACAGTTTTGCCCTAAAGACATTGACATTAATATATTCAACAGGAAGTACTGTCACTTAAAAGGAAGATGCTAGACAGGAGAGGGGTGTGTGGACTAGTAACAGGAAATGGAAAAGACAGGATAAGAGCAACCAAGAGTGAGGGAACCAATGAGATGAGTCAGGAGAGCACTGTCAACTAGACAGTGACAATAACTGGATGGGCAGAGTGGACGATTCTGCTTTGAAGAATAGAAGAATAGTGACTAGAGAATCATGATCCCAGACAAGGTCAGACAACAGAGAGGAGCAGATGTAAACTACTTTTTTTGAAAGATTTTTTACAAGAAAGGGCAATAGGGGTGGATACATCATTACCTAGGGAGAGCAGCTGGTTCAAGACATTTACTTTCTATTTTAAAAGATTTCTATTTTTTGTTTGTTTGTTTAGTGTGTGTGTGAGAGAGAAAAAGATGGTCAAGGGGGAGGAGGGAGAGAGGTAGAGGGAGGAAGTTGTGAGTGATACAAAACCTGTGATGGAAACTACTGCTGCAGACCCTTTAGATCCCCTGTCTGCGTGGAACGGATTCTCTGGAGCAAGTGGGCGAAGGAGTTCGGTGAGTGACAAACAGACACGACACAAGGGAGCGTGGATCTGAATGTAATAAGCATCCGGTGATCTCATTGTTACCTAATTTCCCTATTTTCTTCTGTATAAAAAGTCTGATGCTCAATTTGACAAATTACATTCAGATCCACACTCCCTTGTGTCGTGTCTGTTTGTCATTCGCCAAATTTTTGCTCACTTGCTCCAGAGAACCTGTTCCAAGCAGACAGGGGAGCCTTAGCCTACCAGGGACCACCTGAGTGAACCACCTGGAGCTGGGATCAGTGCAAAAAGCAAGAGGAATTTATTGTTCCAGTGCACTGAGGTTGTCCCAGACCCGAAGGAGAGGTGGCGACCACCGGCACCCATTCAGTGAGTTTTTATATGATTTCCAGGGGCAGAATAGAGCATCAGCAACTAGGCACAATATGATTGGTGGAACAGTGCACCCTTTAAACTGATTGGTCTTTAGGGAATGAGGTGAGAAGGACTTCCCTTGTCTGAAGGTGGGCAACGGTCCATCCTGAGGAATGTGTCCCTACCCACAGGTCGGTTCCTGCCCTGTGGTCTGAGAAACGGTAATTATCCTCTCCCTTCCAGAGAGGCGAGTGTTTCAGGACCTTCCCAAAGTTCCTAAGATGACCTTTTCATCACCTCTGCAGAAGAATGGTTTCTAAGACATTAGAAATATATTGAGCTGGGTGGCATAGAGGAAAGCTGTGACTGAGGAGGGTGGGGCATGAGGTAGAGGACTGATGATTTCTGAGAAGGTCGAAGGGTGGGGCTTGATGGTTCTGGGCCAGAGGAGTAGATTAAACAACAGGGCCTCTCAGCTGTGGTGGAGGGGAAGACTTCTTTGCTGAGACAGAGAAGAGAATGGGAAGGTGAGAGGCATGCCGGGGAAAGGTGTTTCTAGTGTTGTAAGTGCCCCAGGCTGTATCTGAGGACAACTTCCTTTGCCATTGTCACAACTTTATCCAACAAGAAAAGCAACCATGTTCATGATCACTGGTAACCAGATTTGTCTCTCCTTCCCTGGTTTGATTTCCAGTGTGTGTCCAATTTTTTTTTACCCAAAGTGTCTCCCGTGAAGCAGACTGAGTATGTCCTGCTGGGTATGTTTCTTACATCTTATACACTCACCCACATGGGCAATCATTTCACGGCCTGCTACTGATGCACTCGGATATCCGCCTCTCGCCATGCCACCCCAGCTGCTTTTCTTCTGGGAAAGGAACTGTCTAGTCTCTTTAGATAAAGATCACCAGAAATTAATGTAATTTGATCCTCGCCTGTGCTGTCATTTTTTCCATGATTTTCGATTTGATTTTTTACATGAAGCATGATGTATTTGAGAATTAATAATAGCACTTTCCTTTGCTTTAGTCATGTTCTGTTTTTCCATTTTCAAAAAATGAATCATTTAGGGCTCTGAGCTCCAGAGGAGAGCAGATACAGCTCAGTGGGTGAACAAGACAGAATACGAAATTAAAGCATTAGAATGTCTTCCTGTTCACACAAAATGGGAGATAAATTTATTCCTCGTATTTGACACATGAACGGAACGCAAGCTCTCTGACCCAGTTCGAATGTCACCCTGCCCTGCATGCTATGGGAATCTTCTGCCTATGACATCATCTGTTTAAGGAAACCTGTCCACTCTGTTTCTGCTTTAAGGATCATTTTCATTAAGGAGTTCAAGTGGTTTGAAAAGATTCCGACAGAATATAAAACACAGATTATAAAGATTCTGTTCCTAACACAAGCACAAATAAAGTCCTAGAAATTACCAGAACTGTCACTTTCTAAGGTGAGTTCAACATCAAATACCAACACACCCACACACCACAACACACGTGCATGCACATTGCCTATAGTCATGTACAAACCATTTAAAGACTGGCAAGCAACTAGTCTATAAAATTGCCATCCCTAAGAAGATTGTTTCAATACATATTTGCACATATTATCCTTAAAGGAAGCCATGATCCTAGATAGAGACACAGACTTTTAGATGCTAATAAATAGCTATAGTACAAGCAAATAAATCAATAAGTAAATTCTCATGTGAGTTTTATCTAAACATTCACAATCATGACTTGGATCCTTTGACCTAGTAAAATTTTAGGAATAATTTTTCATGAAGCAATAAAACATCATGACTCCCATATCTCATAGCTTTGAGAATAAAGGCAGCTTGGTATGGTTTTTGAAAAAATTTATTTTTCATGAGTCAACACTGTGCATGACTAGTGTATCCAAAAGCTTATTCTCAGGCTGGCATACTATTTATTAACTGTATATCAGAGAGCTCCAGTGGCCAATATCATGTTGAAATTTTTCTTCTCACGTCTACCGCAGTTTGAAATAACCCACCTATAAAGTAGCTTGCCAAGGTGCCTCAAATACTGAATCTTGTTCATAACTTAGAACTTGATTTTTTCCACTCAGAATACTCACAGAGGAATACGGAAAGAAGTGTTCTCAACAGTCCCACTGTGCTAGGAAACGAGTACTGTTAATTTTGTCTTCAGAAAGAATACATACCTAGTTGTGCATTGTGGCCAGCAGCTGTATCACATTTTGGCATATGATGAGAGGAGTCTTCTTTAAGCATCGTGAGTGTTGGGGACACATTGCAAATAAAAATCCATGTGCTAGTGTTGATTTAAGAGGCTCTAGCATGAATTCTACAAATTGTGTTTTCCTTTTCAAATATTAACAGCTGCGTGCAAGTTCCTATGTATCCAGATCACTGTACTGTAATATTAAAGAGAACCTGGCTTGCATTTCATTACTGTTTTGTTTGGAAACCGAGAGGCTAGCTCTGCAAGCTGTTAGCTGGCCCTTACCCGAATGGTGATAGATGTTATAAAACTGAAAAGTCTATTGTGTGATTTTGAACTACAAAAATAATATTTAAATGGGAAATGTGTATGGCAGTCATTAGACTGCTAAGATTTACATAGTACCTGTTTAAAAGTTTTCAAGTACTTTGGAGACATTAATTCTCACATTTTCCCTAGAGTGTATAACGAACTCACTGAGAACATTGAAGTAATGGAGTCACGTGATATTCTCAGGCTTCAGTGGTGAGCATCGAAGAAGCAAAGACAGGAGCAAGCATCACCTTATGGCATAGTTACACTAGGCCAAGGGGATATCCAAGCAATACAGTTACAGTGTTTAGTAATGATATTTTAATACATTCCAGTCCACCAAATAAAGCCATGTCATTCAAACTATATTTAATCAAGCTATGCTGAATGTGTAATTTCTAAAAACAGGTTTATTCTGAGGGACTGATGTGATATTTTCTCTACAAAGAGGTTCTGAGACCATCTCATTCAACCAACACTTAGTTAAGCAGCTGTGCTAAACCCCTCACCGAGATCTAGATTTTTAAATACTAAAAGTGGCAGAATGCTCACAGGAATCTCTCCCTGCCCAGTAGCCTCATGCTTTCGCTCTCCGTGACTGAGGAGGGACAGGACATTAACCTCGTCCGTGTCAGCTTTCTAAGGAATGGAGAAAGACATGGAAGGCTGCAGTGGGTCTCCTTAGGAATAGAAGGTAAGCAAGGTAAGAGAGGAGAGAGGCCAAGGTGAAATTAAAATCTTTTAGCATAGCAATAAATTATGGTGATGTCTCCAAAAATTCTGAACTTAATGGTTTGCCTGTAAAACATCAACAGACTCTTGAAACCTGTCAGTGCTCAGACTCCAGTGCTGGCCAGTGGAAAATTACATTCTCACTATACACATGTTTTAGAGCAGTGGCCAACTGAATAAAATTAAAGCTACAGCAAAAGGCTAGGGTGTGGCTCAGTGGCAGAGTGCTGTTGAGTATGTATGAGATCCAAAGTTTTATCCCCAGCAGTGCACACACAAACAGCAAATAAATAAATAAACAAACAAATAAATAAATAAATAAATTTAATTAAGTAAAAAATGCAGTAAGCTTCATGCCCAGCTAAGCCAGAAAGCCAATTGACCCATCTCACCTCTAGTACACTGACAGAAAGAGGCAATTAAGTGAGGATGAATATTATTTACTTTAGATTATATTTTCTTTCAGATTTGGGATACATTTATAGAGTAAAAATACACTGCAAAGCAAGAAAGTAGTATCCGTGGTTAAAGAGATGAAAACATCAGTAAAAGTAGATGTGCAGATGGATCAAGCATTGACGCTATTGGTTGCTCAAAAAGTACAAGAAAACAGTAACAGGTGTAGTTGAAAAAGTGCACAACATCCTAAAAAAAAAAAAGTAGGACAACTTAAAATCCAAACTTAATAGAAACACTGAAAGTGAAACAATTCTATCAGATATGAAAAGCTTATTGTTTAGAGTTAAAATCATATTGGCACAGCAGCAAAACTATCCAGAAAATGAAGTATTCAATAGAAAATACTGAATTAAAGAATAATCTTTGTCAGAAAGTAGTATATATATATATATATATATATATATATAACAGCAGTGAAATAGTTTCAAATAGTTCCAGAAGGAGAACATAAAGAAAAGTGAAAGAGGACATATTTAACAAGACAGTGCCTATAAATTAAAAAAAAAAAGATAAAATTATATAAAACCACATAGCAAGTCTAATCGGGATACATACAAAGGAAGACAAGTTATTTCCAGTGGCTGCAAACCCAAGATAAGAGTAGTACTAGCCAGAAAGGACAGAAAAGGTGGGTCCAGAGGCTAGAAAGTAAAGGATGCAGATGCTAGTTCATTGAGTATCTGGTGAAGAGCAGATCCTCACTCCCAAGAGGGCAGCATGCTGGTGTATACCACAGAGAGGGGGATGCTGTGTTCTGGTGCAGCTGAGGCTCAAAGAGCAGACTGAAAAGGCTGCCAGAAGCTTGTTCTTTAACAACCTCCCATTAGAGAGGGAAGAGTCCTGATGGCCAACTTGCCTTCCGAAGGTCCTCTCTCTTCATGGGATCACATTTGCCATTAAAATTCAACATTTAAATCTTCAGGGGACACACTAAAAGCATCTCATCTTAGACTAGACAACGTCTCCATAGGATACCCACTGAATCCATGATAGTAATAAATGGATACATTTTATCACATCCAAATTAAGAATTCCACATCATAAAAAAATCCTTTAAAAATGAATTGGAAAAACATAGAATGGGCAAAAAAATTAGTACAATTATACACATAGTAAATCAGTAGCAAACAGTCCAACAGAAAGGAATACAAGAATGGCCAAACAATAAAGACAAAGGGCTTAGCATCATTAGTAATTAAGGAAATGCAACTTTAATACCTGTAAATGGCCACGCTACTGCCTCGCTGGCAAGAACGGACGTGGACACCAGAATCCTTCTGCAAGCATACCTTTATTACATCATGCGGAGGAAGAGGGTGAGCTCAAGATGGGTCCCACTTAAATACACCTCAGTGAGACGTGTGTCGTCAGGATTGGCTGACTGCCCATTACCTCAAGTTACGCCCCAGGATGGGCGGTGACTTACGTGGCTTTGTCACAAGCGCATTCGCACTGAATTTGTTTGTTTGTCCCAGGCTGGGGGTGGTGACAGGATGTCGGCGCCATCTTGGAATGGCGGCAGAACCAGCTTGGGCGTGGCTCTCTACAAATACCAAATAGATTATTCTTAGCCAGGAGAACAGTCAAAATGAAACCCGGAGATTGGTATCTCTGAACACTGATCATTATAGGAAATGAATCTTAGTTCTTGTCTTGAGTTTTGTGGTGGTTAGTTTTTGTCAATTTGACACAAGTTATTTGGGAAGAGGGAACCTCACCTGAAGAATTGCCCCTGTCAGATTGGCCTGTGACCATGTGTCTGGGACATGCTTAAGTCCTGGTGATACCATTCCTGGGCACGTGAACATAGACTGTAAAAGAAAAGTAGCTGAGCATGTAATGGAGAGAGAAGGGCAAGCCAGAAAGCAGCACATTTCCCCATGGTCTCTGCTGAAGCTCCTGCCTCCAGGTGCCTGCCTTTAAGCTCCTGCCTTGGTGTCCTTTGAGAAGGAACTATAACCTGCTACCTAAAATAAACCCTTTTCTCCCCAAGTGGCTTTGGTCATGCTGTTTATCAGAGGAACAGAAAGAAAACTAGAACAAGTTTCATTTGAAAAAAAAAACTTTATGGATGTGCACAAGTAGAACTTTTGGCCTTTACTCTTCTCTATCAATCTTAACATCTGTCACTAGGCAATACACCATACAAAGGTCGTTAGAAAATAAGTTTGTCACTAGTTTAAATTGTTTACATCTTGTACACATGAAGAAAAATTATCTTCATACTAAAAGTTGTTAATTTGCCTGGAAGTTTATATACGTGTGTGTGTGTGTGTGTGTGTGTGTGTGTGTGTGCCTCAAATAAAAGTTTGACTTCTCAAAGTCACAAAAGTAATAAACTAAGCATCGTTCAGATTTTTCTTGTTTATATGACTTGTTTACACAAATGTATCTATGAGACTTAACTGAAAAATCTACCTGTGACAGATAAAGAAAATGAGCAGATTAAACTTAGAAAGAATAGAAAACTCAGTATGCAAAAGGAAAACCAGAAAATCACCAAGAACAATGTCCCTATGAAATTAGGTAAACAGGAAATTATAGAAGATAAGGAAGAAATGGAATTTAAGTTTTATTTATTCAAAATATTTTTTTTTCCTTAGTGAGCAACCTTCTTGGCCTTTGGGGAAGAATTTCACAGTCTTTGTCCATTGAGTCTCTTAGTGAATGATATCAGGGAGCTGAGATTCTCTTCCCTCTACTGACAGGCTGTGATGAGAAATATGAGACATTTATTAACACGGATATATTCAGAGTTATTGATGAAAAGGAAAACTCTATCATGTAATTCCCATGGTACCGAAGGAGACTCTACTTTATTGATTCAATGGTTAATAGAATAAGTCATTTTTATGACCTGTTCAAATTGCTTGAGTTTGAATGATGGGTTTTATTTGGTCACTTTAAGCTTTTTTTTGGTACTGTGGAGAAAAACATTCTGCTACGATAAATATTTTGTGCATTATTTTAAAACTTGGAGAGCAATTCACTTGGTATGGTTGTGGGAGTAGAAATTAAAATGTAGTCACAGAAAAGAAAAAGGAAGGCTCTACTGAGCAATCCTCGCCGTTCCAAAGACAACTGGGAAACCAACCATGGTGCTTTTGTTTGCTTGCCCCTTTCGTTATTTTCTTCTGTGTTTCCCGTCTGTCAACAGAGTCTGAAATGGGTCTCCAGTTTCTTAAGTGTGCTGTCACAATGCTCCCTACACAAGCTATCTCACCTAGTAGGTCTCACGTACTTGAAAGACAACAAGATGTTTCAGATACATCCCTTACAATGATCATATTTGTGGTCATCTAAATGTGAAGATGGATGATTCAAAACAGGAAAAGTCTGATATATAGCTCACCTGAACTAGTTCCTATCATCGAATGTGGAAGAAAAATAAAATTTCCCCTAACATTTTTTTTAATAGAACATTTCTAATCATCTGAGCTCTTCAGTCTAACCAGTTGTTTGAAAATGTCAAGCTGTATTATGACAGCTTAACCACTACTTTCCTAAACATCATTTAGGAAAATATACCACCATTTTTAGAAATCATAATATGTAACAAATAATTACCCAATAAGCTATAATCTGGGCAGCAAAGTGTGAGGGGGAAAATGAAAACTTAGTCAGAGCAAAGCATCCATAATCATTGAATTGCATGTGGTTTTGTGGAGTGAGTTCACAAAATAAATGTGGTTTTTGACCAAGAGTTTCCCCAATTCTCACTAAAATGTTAGCAGTTTTGATAGACGATGTGTGTGTGTGCCCTACTATATATATATATATATATATATATATCCTACTATGTTTCTATCTTATATATGTCAACCCTAATCAGAAAATGCTATGATAACATTTGAATTCCAAACTGCTGAATATTATTATATTTTGTGGTCCAGTTGGTAAAATGACAAACACTTTACATAGTATTATGTTTTTTCATATGCAATTATATTTTAGGAGAAAATGGTCTAATTAGTATTTTGTAAAAAAAATATATGACAGTTTGTTTAATTAGCCACCCCTCTCAATGTCCTTTAATACACCAGGGACCGTTGTGAGACTCTATGGAAGTGACTGCATTGTGTGATCAGCTTTAAAATGCAGTTCTTAGAACATCTAGCCAGAGGTGGTGAGACTCTATGGAGGTGACTGCATTGTGTGATCAGCTTTAAAATGCAGTTCTTAGAACATCTAGCCAGAGGTGGCTGCCTAAATTCCTAGTATCAGCCAAAACTTTCCTCCTGTTGAAAGTGCCTAATTAGGCAGCTGTTGGTTACCACCAGACATAGATGCCAGTATTGCATTCTTAGGGCTATATTGACTTGCTATATAGACATCACGGCCAGGAAGGACTATTAGCTATTCCCTTAGAATCTATGTGTTGATCCCTTAGAATCTTATGTAACACCTTCCAGCAATATAAGAGCTAGTTCCCAAGGAGGAGGAGGTTTTTGAGTCAAAGCCAGCTCAAATCCTTCATTGGTGTTTTCAGCAATAGAAACAGATCTTACACTTCTAGAATTAAAAAGGACATCAGCAATAGCCTACGTTGTCTCAGTAGGCTCTTGGACACCCCCGACTAACAACTCAGAAGGGTTTCTTGTGTCTGATATTGGGATTTTTCTTAGAAAGTCTGTGGCTCTTGTGAAAGGCATTACTAGCCTAAGTAGCATAAATTATGTGTAATATACACATACATATATATTTACAATTATAAGTAAAAATGCAGTACTATGATTACCTATGACTATTCAGACATCCTTACTCTGCCTCACTGAGAAGAACCAGCATTCCTCCACTCTGTGTTTACTTGTTTACTTGTTTACTTGTTTACTTACATATTTATTTGGAGTTGTGTGATGGTTGGAATGAAAAAATGTACTCCATAGGCTCAGGTATTAAACCATTTGGCCCTCATTTAATGGCTTTGTTTGGAAGAGGTTATAGAATGTATAGGAGGTGAGTACTATATTGTTACTTAATTAGTTTCTACAAGGTTGTCCATTTCTTCTCCATTGCCTATTGGTTATGTTGGAGCATGTATTTCGTTTCCATGTATTTATGTTCCATTCTACATATGGTTCTAATTCATTGTGGTCCATGACACTATAAAATGCAGTTTCAGCTTTTTAAAATCTATTAAGATTTTATCCATATTTTGATATTTTCTCCATCCTGGATAATGTCCCATGGGCTGTTGAGAAGAATGTGTATTCGGCTGAAAGTGGATGGAATGTTTGGCAAAGATCTGCTAATAGATTTTCTCTATGGTTTACTTCAACACAGATGTTTCTTTATTGACTATTTGTCTTGGAGATCAGTCTATAGCGGAAAGTAGATACTGAGCTATCTCACTGTCTTTGTATAAAGAGCCACTTATGTGCTTTTGTATTTGGATGGTCCTATGTTCAATGCAAATGCTCATAAATTTCCCATCTTCCTAATAACTGATTCAATCATCAACATATTTTACGTAAAGTTCCCTTTACTCTTCATTATTTTAGGTTTCCATTTGCAAACTAGTATTTTTCAATTCTTCTCCTTCAAGAATTTCTTACAGGGAGCAAAGAGTCGAGTCTTATTCTTTTACCCATTCAACTGATTGATTAATTTAATCCATTGACATTCAAAGTTATTATCCATAAGAACAAATGCCCTTCATATATTTTGTTCATGCAATTTCTATTTTCCATATTTTGGTTTTCGACAATTTTATCATTTATTTTTGTGATTTAGTTGTTTTCTCTCATGCTGCAGTTTAACTCTCTTCATTTTATTCTCATTTATTTGTTCTTCAAGTGAATGTTATATATGATGTTATAATGGTAATTATTGATCAAACACTCAGGTGAGGCCAATGTTGACAACAATGTGGAGAAAGAGGAATATTCCTCCATTGATGGTGGGATTGCAAGCTGGTACAACCACTCTGGAATCAGTTTGGCAGTTCCTCAGAAAATTGGACATAGTACTACATTAGGAACCAGCTATACCACTCCCGGGCATATACCCAGCAGATGCTCCAACATGTAATAAAGACACATGCTCCATTATGTTCATAGCAGCCTTATTTATTATAGCCAAAAGCTGGAAAGAACTCATATAGAGGAATGGATACAGAAAATGTGGTACATATACACAATGAAGTACTACTCAGTTATTAAAAACAATGAATTCATGAAATTCTTAGGCAAATGGATGGAACTAGAAAATATCTCCCTAAGTGAGGTAACCCAATAACAAAAGAACACACATGGTATACATTCACTGATAAGTGGATATTAGCCCAAAAGCTCAGAATACCCATGATACAATTCACAGACCACATGAAGCTCAAGAAGAAGAAAGACCAACGTGTGGATACTTTGGTTCTTCTTAGAATGGAGAATAAATACCCACAGGTAGAGATACAGAGACAAATTGTGGAGCAGAAACTGAAGGAAAGGCCACCCAGAGACTGTCATACTTGGGGATCCATCCCATATACAGTTACCAAACACAGACACTATTGAGAATGCCAACAAGTGCTTGCTGAAGGAGCCTGATATAGCTGTCTCCAGAGAGACTCTGCCAGATCCTGACAAATACAAAGGTGGATGCTCACCACCATCCATTGGACTGAGCACAGGTCACCAATGAAGGAGCTAGAGAAAGGACTGAAGGAGCTGAAGAGGGTTGCAGGCCCATAGGATGAACAACAATATAAACCAACCAGTATTCCCAGAGTTCTCAGGGACTAAGCCACCAACCAAGGAGTACACATGGAAGGACCAATGGCTCCAGCCACATATGTAGCAGAGGATGGTCTTGTTGGACATCAATGGGAGGATAGACCCTTGGTCCTGTGAAGGCTCAATGCCCCAGTGTAGAGAAATGCCAGGACAGGGAAGCAGGAGTGGGTAGGTTAGTGAACAGGGGTAGGAGAGATGGGATAAGAGGCTTCAGAGGGGAAACCAGGAAAGGGGATAACATTTCAAATGCAAATAAAGAAAATATCTATTAAAAATTAAAAAATAAAATTTACTTTGAAAATAATTTTAGTTAAAGAGGGTAGATACTGAGATCAGTGTAGGTGGGGGCTGGGAAAACTTGTACTTAAGCCAGGACACATGATGACTTCATTGTAAATAGATGGTCCCAAGAAATAAAAAACAAATTGATGGTAATTGTCCTTTCATGTATATTGTGGAACACCTCAGTGTTTCTTGCAAGGCTTAACAAGTGGTAATGAATTCCCTACTTTCTGCTTACCAATAAAATAGTTTTTCCTTCAGCTCTAAAGGAAAACTTCACTGCCTATAGTATTATGAGTCATCAATATTTTTCTTTCAGCACTGATGCCCATTCTCTTCTGGTATTTAAGGTTTCTGATTAAGAATCCATTGTCTGATGGACTTTTCCTACTATGTGACTTGATACCTTTCTCTTGTTTTCAGAATTCTTCTTAGTTCTGTACTTCTTAATATACCTGGATCAAAGTCTGGTTTTGTTGGACCTAGTTAGGTTCACTTGGATTTCTTGAATATGGATTTCCATATATTCTTGAAGATTTAATAAGTTTTATGATGTTATGAAATTGATTTTCAATGCATTTGCCCCCTTTTTACATGGTAAAAAAATCTAATAATTTTAATACTGGCAACAAAACTTTGGTCCTTAATTCTTATAGACTTTCTTCAACTAGCAGTATGTTGTTGTTTCCTGTGTCCCAAGAATTGGAAAACACCCAAAGTCAATTATTTGTTTGGAACAGAGAAATCACTTTCAGATCAGTAAGATCCTGAGCTGGATTTTTTATTCTAATATACAATGAATGTGTCCTACAGAGCTCAGAATACTGGTCTTCTGCTAGTATGGGAGTGGTAGAATTCTTCATTAGCTAGATAACTGTCCATAACTGGAAGGTCAGAGTTGAAAATGTCAGCTACGTTTTCTTTATCCTTCTTCATGTAGTCTACAGTTTCTGGAACTTCTCCTTTTCTAGAGAGTTTATTTTCTCTCTCTCTCTCTCTCTCTCTCTCTCTCTCTCTCTCTCTCTCTCTCTCTCTCTCTGTGTGTGTGTGTGTGTGTGTGTGTGTGCGTCTGTGCTCAAAGTATATTTTCCTTTGCTTCTTTGACTAGCTCTGCAACCTACTCACTCACTCATAATTTCATTTCTGATTAGCTTGCTAACATGGATGGATATTCCATGTTTCAGAAGGAAACATCTTGACAAATGGACACATTTTCCGTTTGTATAGATTGTCTACTTTTGATGAAGTTCTTTGAGACTCTAAAATTTTGTCAACCCAATAACTATCAAGAAGCATGTCAAGCAAGTACTTAAAGTGATGATGTATTCAAACATCTTTAGATATTAAAACTAAGCCATCACTCTGTAGTAGGGCTTTTCTACCAGGAAAATTTTCTAGGGAATTTTTGTGTTTTACACTAAACTTTCCCTTTTGCTTGCCATATGTTGATGTTCCATCTGATACAACCTTCTATACCTCTTAAATTTACTGACTATAGTTGAAAAAATGGTTGTCCCTCTAGAAGCCTCTAACACATTTTCCAAGAGATGAAAGATTGGTACTTGAATCACAGACAGTCTAGGTATCTGAAAAGGACATCCGAATATGAAATTTTGTCTGATTTATTCTTGATACTCACGAAATATCACATAAGGAATCTAGAAGACTATTATTTGGAAGACTCTGAAGTAATAAAAATCATCAATCCTTTTTTGGTTTCTGTGTTCAATTTTCTCCTTCAACATCGCCCCTCCTCCATTCTTTGAAATATTCAATTTGTGACAGTCTTCTTTATACTCCATTGAGTAACCTTATGTACCAAGAATTAAGAATTAGCATTTATTTCAAAGACAGTTGTGAATTTTCAAAGCCAACCTGTCTACCTTGTTCTAGAGGAATGAAACTAAGAATTATTTCTTACTTCTAAAATGTGCTTAAGTGCTATTTTACAAGTTCTAATTGTATGTAGTCCACAGATGGCCATCTCTACTGTCCCTTGTAATGATAGGCTCTTGAGTAAATTACATCTTTGGAGCAGTTCAGTTCACTTGCTAAAATGGACACTACCACAGATTCTCTACCATCATTATATATTTACTATTTCCTCTAAGATATGTGGCTATGCTGCTGACTACTACATGAGATGCAAAAGAAAAGATACATCAGTCAGAAAATAGGCAAGTAATTATAAAACCCTATAGCTCGTAACAGATATATCTTGTCCTCTGAGAGTGTTGAGTCAATGTTGAGTGTTGAGTATGAAGTCAGTGCTAGGAAAAGGAATGGGAAAATCTTAAAGGATCTTTTAGAAGGCGGGGAAATTGATGAACTTGAAGCTGTTCTACTTCCACACTTCTGGTTATTATGTAGTCTATTTGAGTTGTACAACATCCACAAGCTCCACAGTAAAGAAAAAAAATAGAGAGAGACCTTAAATGACATGTCCCTATAGCATTTGTCATTTGAGAACTTGGTCTCCAATTGATGGCCCTATTTGAGAGGTTTAGGGGATGTGGCCTTGTTGGATGGAATATGTCACTAGACACAGGTTTTAAGAGTAAAAAATCTCTTAACATTTTGCGTTTGATCTGTCTGCTATGTGTTTGTGGTCCACAATGTTAGCTCTTGGTTTTCTGTTTCTACCATTATATCTCCTTTCTGATTTCATGGACTTTAACCTTCTGGAACTATAGGCCAAATAGACTCTTCCTTTGTAAGTTGCTTTGATCGTGGCATTTTATTACAACAATAGAAAGGTATCAAGTATAGACACATCTTTGATTTGTAGTGAATAGAGGAAATACCACATACAAAATACTTTCTTATCCTTATAAGGTGTCTAGACTTATTTCTCAAGTAATTATAGCTATCCGTGTTATTGTTGTTATTCTTAAAAAGAACCTGAGGAAATTCCAATACCACTTTGCTTTGGTAAGAAGACCTAAGAAGAGAACTGATGGAGTCAGATCTGGTCTCAGTAGCTCTCTTTCTACCTATAGAAGAACTCTGATGCACACTTTAGCCTCCATTTAACTTTAAACCTCCTTCACCTGTTCAGAAATCTCTCAATTCCTGGTATGTTTTACTTTAGTGGAAGTTTTATTCGTCTGGTTAATGAGTAAATGATCAACAATAAACCCAGGCTTTTTGTGTGTGTACATGCACCTGTTTATGTCTAAGTGCATGACCTTTTTGTTTTAAAAAAAAGTTACAAGGTTATTTTCTCAGACAAAAACCAAAGACATAGTCGCGGCATGTACATTCTTGGCTCCCTGTACCCACTGAGGAATGTCAGCCTCTGTGTTTAGTAAGTTCGATGGGTACTTGCAGGATAACTGCTGCAAGGCTTCATTTCCAAAGTGCTTGTGCAAATTGAGAAAACCAACATTGGCTTTTCTTAAAATAAATATCTCGGATTTAGTGTGGTCAGAAGAGAGCAACCTCTGCCTACAGGGGAAGAATGAGATGTACTCCTGTGGTTGAATGTCTGAACAAATACCTGGACCCAGGAGTTATATGGATTAGTTATGTTATGACTGGTAGAGACGCCACAACCACATTCAGGAATCTTCCTGACCCACAAACTTTGCAAAAAGGTGGGGCTGGGTCCTGTGAATGAGCCACCGTCTCAGCAGTGGATTCACTTAATTGCCTTTATGAAAACTACCTCAGGTTAGACAATGGCCAACTCAGCAGTAGTCAATAAGAACTAGCATCATGGATTTCTCCATCATTCTAACTTATATGAGCACTAGAGTCCTAGACCAAAGGAACCATGAAAATATAGCTGTTATTTAGCCATAGAAGATGGAGCTTGGAGCTTTCTATGTTAAAAATATGGAAATATCTTACCTACCATGTATCTTAAATGGCCAAGAAAATTTCTCACTACTTTGAACATTTTCAGGAGATTGTTGTAAATAGCTTTTGCTACCCCACCTAAACTCCAGGAATAGGCTGTACTACCAGCCCCCACCCAGCTGCCCTTGAATCCATGGATAAAAGACACACACACACACACACACACACACACACACACACACACACACACACATGTTGCTCATGTTTAACTTGCCTTCTTGGCACAATTTCTGGTGCCAAGAACTTCAGGTGCTACTATCACCTGCCTGGAAAAAAAGTGCCTGTATCAATATTCTTTGCACCTAAACTTTAGTTGCTCAGTTACATCTAGTCCCTGCTAAACTCTTCTGACCATCAGCCTATTAGGAGTGGCCTGCGTGTTCACTCTGTTTTGAGATCTCACAAAGCTGGTCAACTTTTCTTAATCAGTAGCATGTCGAACTCTCCTCTCCTCCCTTTCATCTGTCTGCTGACTTCCAGAGACCCAAAAGTCCTGCCTATTCCTACCATCCAGCAATTGGCCCATGGCTTCTTTACTGACAGATCAAGAACCAACTGGGGAACAGGGCAGTCACATCAGAACCGTCTCTACAGGAGATTCATCTAAAACCATCTTCTGTTTCATGCTTTGGTGTCACCAGGCCCAGTACACTGATATCTAGGCAACTCTGAATATGTATCTTGATGTATTTGTTTCCTTCTATTGTGTAATTTTTCTTGTAGCAGATAACCTTGAATGCCAAAATTATCAATAGGAAAATCTTAATTTTTTTTCTTCTTCCTTTCATCTGTATTTCAATTTATGAACTAGAGTATAGGGTCAGACATTAGAAAGACAGTCAATTGTAAGTGTGTTAGATTAGATAGTAAAGCAGTTGTTATACCATCAGTAATCTCTCCCATTCACAGATCTCACTCCCTGTTTTTTTTTTTTTTTAGTGTTTAAGGAGAAAACACTTAGTGAAAATCTTAAGAACAAAATGCTTTTCAACTAAGGTAACGTGGTGTGCTGAGCATCAAGATCTGTAGATTAAAGTACACATCAGCTTTTCTCTCACACAAAGCTGTCCTACTTGTCATTTCAGGAAACTGGCCTATGAAGTATGTGCTTTGATCATTTGGAATTGATTCTTTTTGATTGGCTGTCAATGTGAAAATTAAAACATCTTGTTGAGAAAGTACAACCCAACTTTGGTAAATGAAGATTAACCATTTGTTCCAAAAGTAATGATAGCACAGTCCAAATATATATATATATATATATATATATATATATATATATATATATATATATATATATATAAACTTGACTGCCTGTTTGCTTGCTTGTTTTTATCAGAATTCATGTCACATTTATCATTTAAACTATTGTAAACTGTCTTTAAGATCATGATTTTCCTTTATGTATAGGTCAGTGTAGTGCATATGCTTGGCATATTAAATAACTAAGGAAAATTCTATTCCTGAAGAGCTCTTGTTCACATATTTAAATTAACTATTAGACATTATTATATTCTTAATCTTCTAACAAGTTAGAAAAATAAAGGAAATGAGATCAACTAAGACAGCAGGGCATCTATTCAGGATTAGCACTTCATTAACAATAAATTTCAAGTCGTTTCAAAAATGAGTAAGTGTTGTTCTAGTTAGTTAAAGTATACAGTTTTACATGAAAAGAAATAGCCATATGAAGGACAAAAAACAGTAGCATAACTCCTAAGTGTTCTTTTATAATAATTAAAAGATAGAACACAAGATATATAGTCAATATAATCACCTGTCAGGGGTGTATAAATAATTTCTTATTTCCATGTTATATAAGAAAATATATAGGCATGCAGTGTATGATATTTTAAATTATGAATCTGAAATGGTTATATAATCATAATTTTAGTCCAGCACAAATAATAGCTATTATAGTCCTCACCTAGTACATGAGTTATGAAAGATGTGGGCAAGTTGGCGTTCCTAATATGGGAATCTGAACATAAAATGTGTGGGTGGTCATTACAGAGAAATCAGGGAGCTATTTGTTCATAGGAAAAAAATTGATAATATCAGAAATATAACTAGATCTATGCTTTCTCTGGCCTTAAACTGTAGAAAGTATCTATGTTTATAATTACACTGCATATTATGCTGTGTGTCCTATGAAAAAGATACTTTGTATTAATTCACACTGGATATCAAACTAAATGCAAGCAATATAACACCCAATGAACAGCTTCTCTAGAAAAGGAAAGATTAAAGAGGTGTTTCTTTTTTTCTATGTAGAGTACCATTTTCCAAACCATGTTGCCCCAAACCCTAATTTTGAAGATAGTAAAGTGTTTTATGCACAAAATAGTGCTGTGTTATATCTAATCTTAAACTATATTTCAGAGCCACGATGACAAAGACAGTATAAAATTGGCACCAAAACAGAAATATAAACCATGGAGACACCATAGAAGACCCTAAAATAAACCTACATATTTATGGATGTCTAATTATTACAAAGATATAAAAAATACACTGGAAAAGGAACAGTCTCTTCATTGAATGGTGCCAGCAAAAATGGAATTTCACTTTCAGAATAATGGAATTAGATTTATAGCTCTTACTGATTATAGCAGTCATTTAAAAGGAGATCAAAGACCTGAATTTAAAGCCTAGACATTGAAATTTCTAGAAGAAAACATATAGAAAACACTTCAGGACATAGATCCAGGGAAGAATTTTCAGAATAGTATCCTATTGGCACAAGAAGCAGCCCCAATAATTGAAAAATGGGATTTCATAAAATCACAAACTCCAAAGGGAAGAAAAACCCAGCTGAGTGAAAATACAGCCTGCAGAATAGAAGCTCTTCAGCAGCGATACTTCAGACAAAGAGATACTATCTATAATGTACAAGTAACTGAAGGGATTAAACAGTAAAATCCCCATGCTAGCATCAGTGAATGATCCAGTGAGGTCAACAGAAAACTCTCAAAGAAAGACATGCAAATGACCATGACTGCTGAGAAAAATGCGCAACACCCTTAATCATTAAAAAAAAAAATGCAACGAAACTACATTAAGATTCCAGATCAATCCAGACAGCATGCCTATCATCCAGAGAGGAATGATAAAAAATTCTGGCAAGAATGTGGAGAAATGGGAATCATTAACATTGCAAGTGAGAGTATAAGCCATAAATTGCCTTAGTTTTATGGACATCAGTGTGAAAATTGATTTTAAAAAACTATATATAAATAGATGATAAATAGATAGATAGATAGATAGATAGATAGACAGATAGATAGATGATAGATAGATACATAATAGATGATAGATAGATAGATAGATAGATAGATAGATAGATAGATAGATAGATGATACATACATTGAGAGAGAGAGAGAGAGAGAGAGAGAGAGAGAGAGAGAGAGAGAGACTATATTCCTGGGCATCTAGCCAAAGGACTTTATATTCTACCACAATTTGAGGTCATTTCTTCTCTATTCATGACAGCAAGGAAATAGAATCAGTCTAAATGTCTATGAACAGATTAATGGATAATAAAACTATGTTACTAATGAAATTTTATTGTCATAAAGAAAAATGAAATTAAGAAAACTGTAGAAAAAAGAATTTTGGGAGGGGAATGTTATATTGTGAGATAAACTATTAAGAGGTTGTCTTTCACATGCACATCCTGCTTTCTAATTTGTAAGTATGTGTACTCATGTGAGAGTGAGTACGGGTAAAGTCAGGACTGAAAAGGAGCCCATGAAGAGGGGGAACGACAAAGGTTTGGGAGTGTTTTATAGAATACATGGTATTTGAAAACAGACAGGAGACAGATCAGTACAAGTGGTCAGGGAAGAGAGGAGCCAGGCTCTGGGAAAGAATTAAATTAAGTATGTAAATAGGGATTTTAAAATTTAGTGAATAAAAAATGTTCAGGCGAGGGTGCACAGCTAGTTAGAGACCATAGAAGGCAAGCATAGTGAATTTGAAATCAAATAATAGCTACTCAAAATAAACAGAGGTGAAAAAGCAAAAAGACTAAAGAAAAATAAACACAGCCTCAGGATACATCGCACAATAGCAATATGCTGAAGGGTGTATAAATACAGCCTTGGAAAGGGGCGATATGAAAATATTTAAATGTGTAATTATCCAGATCTGTTGTAAACTATAAACTCACAGATCTGAAAGATCAATTAGCACTGAGAAAACGGAGTCTAAAGAAAACCCTGCCAAGACACATGAACATCTAATTGCTTAAAATCAGCCTGGAAACCTTCTGAGTAGCCAGAGACAAAAAGAGCCGTAAAGAAACAAAGCAAGAATGGCAGACGATCTCTTCTCTGAAACTACACAGCTCGAAAGAAAATAAGGACACTACTTTCGGCTTTTATTAGGAGAAAAGACCAATGTATCCTATCATTTTACACAATAAAAACAAAACAAAACAAACAAGTGAAGACAATGTATGGAAGAATAGCTTCTAGACACCAGACAGTAGGCAACACTGGACGGAGGAATACAGGCAAAACCTACCAGTGTTTCAGCTGCAGCTAGAAGGAATTTTCAAGATAAGGCCTGGGGATGATGGCAGTGTGGAAAGTGCTTCCTGTTCTAGCAAGAAGACCCAAGTCCAAACCCTCATAATGTACATAAAGCCAGACCCAGTAGGACAGGACTAAGAGCCCAGTGCTCCTACATTGAAGGGATTTGGGAACAAGAGAATCCCCAAAAGTTCACAGGTCAACTACACTGATATATGCAGCAGTAAATCCAAGATCCTACCTCAGAAAAAGTGGGTAAGGACCCAAGGCTGTCTCTGACCACATGTCTACCATGCACACACACACACACACACACACACACACACACGTTTAAATGCAACAACAACAAAAAATAGCCAACTATATTTTAAGACTCTGCTGGGACATCGTCTTACCATTGCACAGCCGTGTATTGAGCATGCGTGACTCTATGCTTTAAACCCCTATCATTTCACTGCTAGACAAAAAGCATCAACCGTTTTCCAATCTTCAATACTTTTTTTTTGTTTAACATTTTTACAGGTTTGTTGGTACTTTTCCTGCCATGTTTATGTCCTAGTATTTTCTCCACTGTTCTCTGTCTATTAGTATCTGTTCTCTGGCTCTTAGAAGGTAACTATCTATTTGTGACAGTGTTGCTGTGGGTGTGCTGATTAAAGCCTCAATTTGTTTTTATGCCTGGCTGAGAGGATTGCCTGCTTTATTTGTTTGCTTGCTTTTTAAATTGTTGTTGTTGTTGTTGTTGTTTTGGGGGGTGTCCCCCCTACTTATCCTCTGAATGAATCTCGTGGTTTTGGTAAGCTAGCATTAACTTATTCCGTAGGGCAGGACATTTCTGAAATTGAAGTGGGGAGACAGAACCTGAAAGTGAAAGTGGTTGACATTAACAATTATTTTCAAATGACAGGTGAACAGTCAAATTCCCAAGTTTTGGGGGGGGGTGAGGAACACTGATGTAGTTTTCTAATTAAATAAGAGCGCTTGTATTTAGACAGTTAATTTTGAAAGTTATTTCTATTACGGCATATTAAGTTATTTCAGATTTCCTGTCCGTTTTAAGGATGTGTTGTATCATCTTCGGTCTTAGCATATGTCTACAGGTTTTTCACTGTTTTCAAGCAAGTTAATATTTTTCTCCTCCTTACACTTTATGTTTAGTGATTTAAAAAAAGAAGAAAAAAAAAAAGTTTGTTTGCAACCGGAGCTTGCCCCTGCACCAGCTGGGAAACCCCATCTGCCCTCCTTCCTTCAATCCTACCAGCAGGGAGAAAACTCTTGGCTGACATGTCATCACCCCTCCCCTGCAACCCACCCAGGAATGCCCGCCCAGGGTTCAGCTTTTGGCAATATATGGGCACAATCCCAGCTCCTGCGGACACATCATCACTTCTCTTAAGAACTATAAAACTGCCTTGCCTTTGCCCAGGCTTGGGCCCTGTTCCTTGAGACAGGCAACGTACCCAGGAGCAGCACCTTATAAACTGCATTTTTATCTACTTATAATCTGGTCTGATCTAGTCTATATTTGTATCACCAAGATAGAAAAATGAAAGCCTAATATCTTGGTGCCAAGATGAGGACTGCTCCCCTCCCTCCCTCCCTCTCTCCCTCCCTCCCTCTCTCCCTCCCCCTTCCACCTCCCTATCCCTCTCTCTCTAAGCCTAGATAGATTTTTGACTCTGGGTAAATTACCTTTTCCCAGCTGCCACCTAAAAGTTGCTGGGTGCCTCTTCCAGGTCCAGGACCCCTGGGCCCCCTGCCAAGAGTTACCCCCCCCCCCCCCCCGCACACAGCAAGCTCATTCTGGAACAAATTCAAAGGTCGTCTTTGTTCCAGGGAGCCTTTGGATTTGGAGATAGCCTTTCCAAGGCTATCCCCCGCAGCCCCCTCCCCACTGTTCAACCCCAGGCTATCTCATGGAACACTGTGTCCAAGTCTTCAATCTCTGAAACAGGCTCGGAAATAGGCAACACTAGATCTAAACTGATCATTAGTTGCCCTTGGGGCACCTTCAACCAAATTTATCCAAACTGGGGTTGACTCGGACCTTGCGCCCTAAATGCCTGAGTTTCCTTTGTTCCGTGTCCTGGCCCCAGTACACTCTGGATAGCCAGTCTAAATGGCCACCAGAGGGCACGCTTGACTCTAACAGCCCTCATGATAATAACTTTTTTTTTTTTTTTGTCAGCATAGGTCTGAACTCCTAATGTCCAGAATTTGGGGGAACTGTGATCCTGCTACTACCTCTGTAGCCAGTCCTCGACGGCCCAGGACTTGTTGGCCTGGGTTGCGGCACCTTCAGACACCAATTTCATCTGGGGCCCATCGAGTCTTTCGCCCTTTCTGAGCTACCTGAATCACTGTCACGCCCAACCCCTCCAGCCCCAAATCCCATCTACCCTCTCCTCATCCTACACTGCTACGTGCTCTGACTACTGGCCAGCCTTCTTCCCTTTACCCTGCCCAGTAAGGAGTCCCCACCCCCTCCTTCTGAGACTATGACCATGGGCAGTCAGCCACTTCCCCCTTCCCCACCTCCCACCTCTTCTTCTCCCACTGCCCCTCCTTCTTCACTACCACAGGCTCCACCTAATGGTCAACCTCCTCCCCTTTACCTATCTCCTCCCCATCCTCCTCCTCCCTCCTTGCCTTCTCTAACCCTGCCTCTTGTATGATGCTGCAGCCCACACTCTGGTCCCTGTCCGCATACTAGCCTACTCCCCATGTGGTGAATCCTCCCTGTAGCCTCTCATATGCAGCCCCTACAAACTCCTGCTCTCTTCTGCCCTCTCCAGGGGGTGGCTGGAGCTGAGGGCGATGTCTGAGTTCATGTCCCTTTCTTTCTCCCTCTAGGATCTCTCCCAAATTGAAAAGTGCTTGGGTTCCTTTTCTGCTAATCCATCTGCCTATTCCAAAGAGTCCCTCTATCGTTCCCAGGCTATGACCTAATATGGCACGGCCTTTATGTCATCCGGGCCTCCGCTCTCACTCCTGCGGATCGAGGAAGGGTTCAGGCAGCCACCAGGCAGTACAAAGACCAGACCCACCTAGTGGACAATATAGTCCCTATGCATGACAGGGTGGCGCTGGCCACAGAACCTAATTGGGATTATCAAATGAGTCAAAACGGTCTCCAGAGGAGGGACCTCACAGTCCGCTGCCTCCTCCAGGGTATGAAATTGATCTCAAACAAGGTTGTTAATTTTGATAAACTATCCAAAATTACACAGTGAGCTTACAAAAAAAAAAAAAAAAAATCTAGCCACTTTTTTAACCCAATTACAAGAGACCATGATTCAATTTCCCCTGCCTTGACCTGGCCTCCCTAGTGGGAGCCACAGTCCTGGCTACCCATTTTATTTCCCAGTCATTGCCAGATATTCCAAGGGGCGGGTCTGGGGATGGTCCCCAAATCCCTGCATAAGAGTTAGTAAAAATGGCCTTTGAGGTCTTTAATGCCCAAGAAGGGGTGACCAAATCTTCCCAACAGGCTCAGCTACAGCAGAAGCTATGCTCCCAACACAGGCCTTGGCACCCTCCCTGAGACCAATGACAGCACCACCGAGGGAAAGGGGGAGTCGTACAGACCCCAATCAGCTAGGGTCTGGCCAAAGTTAACTATGCCAGGGGCCTGGTTCAAATGTAGTCAGAAAGGTCATTGGTCCCACAGCTGCCCCGATCCTTGACAGCACACCAGACCCCTCCCTGTCTGCTGGCAGCTAGCAGCTGGAATGCCCCAATGTGAGCCCATTCTCTATGCCACACCACAGAGATCCATCCCACCAGGGCAGGCACCACAGACCCTTCCAGCCTTCAAGCTTCTGTTCCTAGAAGAGCCCCGATTCAGGGATTCCCATCACTCTCACAGAGCCCAGGGCAATGCTCCAGGTAGCTGGTAAGTCCATCACCTTCCTGGTTTTGACCTCTTACTCGGGCCCACAGTCCCATCGCCAATTTCTGTCATGGGGGTGGGCAGAAGCCCCTCTTTTCCACTTCCTGCCGCTTTCCTTCATTCTTGTAGAACAACTCTTCTCACACTCTTTTCTGGTCATGTCCATCTGCCTGGTACCTTTACTTGGCCACAATATCCTCAAATGTGTTGGGGTTACCCTGTCCCTGACCCCTGTAATCTCTCCTGACTTCCATACTCTTCTTCCCCTGATTGCCTCACTGATCCCTACCAGAATGTCTTGTCCCTTACCCTACCAGATCTGGTCGGCCCCTAAGTATGACATTTCTCCACCCCGGCGATTGCCACCCATCTCCAGCTGGTCCTAACTTACCTGAAGGACCCCTGGTCCTCCCCTCCCAGACCCTGTTTCCCATTTCTGAAATACATCACTGTGGTCTCAAGGCCATCATTACTGGCCTCCTATCTCAGAGACTCCTAATCCCTTTGCACTCGCCTTGCAAGCCTCTCATTCTCCCTGTGTGTAAGCTCTGCATTGCCTACCTCTTACTTCTGTACCTCAGCCTCACTAATGCAAGGCAGTCATCCCAATCCAGCCTCACTTACCAACCCCTATACCTTCCTCTCTAACATTCCTCCTACAGCTTCCCACTTTACTTAAGTCCTGGACCTTAAGGATGCTTTCTTTACTGGCCCCGTACACCTTAATTCTTGTCTCTTTGCCTTCACCTGGGAGGACCATGGTACATGGACTTCTAAAGACATGTACCAGGACATGGACAGGGCTTTCGAAAGAGTCATTTCTTAGGTCATCTTAGCCCTCCTTTCTCCCTACTGCCCTCACCTCTGAGCCACTCTACACTCTTCTACAGGACCTTGTTTTTTCAAGCTCCTTTACCTCCATATGGAGGCCATTCCTCCATAACCATCACCTCCCACCTTAGACTCCCCCACTGGGACCCTCCACTCTCTGGTTCTCCAGAAAGCCCCGATGAAGGCCAGGATGTGTTACAAAATCACCAAGCATTAGACCTCCTCCCTGCCATTTAAAGAGGCACTTCCTTATTCCCGAGAGAGGATGCTGTTAATACATCAATGATTCTGGCCTGCTAAAAACCTGGATTGAATCACTTCAAAAACTAGGTGAAGATCTCAAAAGGCACAACCAGAATTCATCTTCTGTGATGGTTTGCATATGCTTGGCCCAGGGAATGGCACTATTAGAAGGTATGGCTCTGTTGGAGTAGGCGTGTCACTGTGGGTGTGAGCTATAAAACCAGCTAGACCTTGTCCTAGCTGCCTGGAAGTCAGTATTCTGCTAGCAGTGTTCAGATGAAAATGTAGAACTCTCAGCTCCTCCTGCACCATGCCTGCCTGAATGCTACCATGCTTCCAACCTTGATGCTTATGGACTGAACCTCTGAACCTGTAAGCCAACCCCAATCAAATGTTGTTATTTATAAGAGTTGCTTTGGTCATGGTGTCTGTTCACAGCAGTAAAACCCTAAGACATCTTCCCTCCCCGGATGGCAGTCCTCCCTCTTTGCCTGACTCATCCTCATTTGTCTTTTTTTTCTTTTTTTTCCCCTTTCTTCTTTCATTTTTCTCCAGGAATAGATTCAGGAAGTTTCCAAGATACCATTCAACCAGATGAATCTGCACCCATAACTCCCATGGAGCTCTGTCCCACCAAATCCCCACTCTTCCCACATGCAGTCTCTCGTCAGTCAGAAGTAGCTAGATCTGTAGATCTGAAGCGCTACCCTTAAGTCCAAAGAGGTCCGGATGCTCCTTTGGGACACCTGCCCATCCAACACTAGCTGGAAACCCTATCTGCCCTCCTTTCCTCGATCTGGCTTACCCAGAAAACTCCTGGCTGACCCATCATTACCCCTTGCCTTCAAATTTCCAGCAACCCACACAAGAGTGCTGTCCAGGAGCTCCACTTTTGACCATATATATGCATAATCCCAGCTCCTAGCAGACATGTCGTAACTCCTCACCCCTCACCTAAGATCTATAAAAGCCCCTCACCTACGGCATTCCTGGCTCTGTTCCTTTGGACAGGTGAACCCACCTGGGAACAGCACCTAATAAACCTACATTGAACTGCTTTTAATCTGGTCTGATCTAACCTACATTTGTATCACTGAGAGACAAGGGGGGATGGGGAGAGGGAGAGAGAAAGAGAGAGAAAGAGAAAGGGAGACTATTACAAAACCTATAGTTGATAATAAAATATTGACAAAATGTAAGCTTCAGGAATGTTAGTAATAAGTATAAAACACTATATTAACATATATGTCTAAATTTTATTTTACCAACCTGTGTCTTCTGCCAGAAATTCAAGAGAAGATGGTATGCAGAATAATTCAATCTAAGAGTCCTTTTATCTGCAAATGGTCCCAGGACATGATAATTTCATATGCTCATACACATGCATGTGCTCGTGAACACACACACACACACACACACACACATGCACACACACGCACATGCACACACGCACACACATGCACACGCACACACACACACACACACGTGTGAGATCCATTGAGAAACTCAAGAAATTTTAGAGCGTTGAAGAGAAGGCAACTATTTTTAGAACAGTTTTCTCTTCTACGGAGGATGATGTTAAAATAAACGATCTCAAAATTGTCTTCAATGCTTAATTTTTCAAATTAGTACTGTATATATTAGCATAGGAAAACATACAATTAGGATCAAATATTATTTTATATTCTGTACTTCTATAGATCAGAAGTTGGTATTTTGTTTCTATTTTCTGCCCCAGAATTGTACAGCAATCCAGTCTCTGCATGCAAATAAGCGTAGCGATTAAAGCAGCAATTATTTATCTTTTTTTTTTTACATTAAATCCTTCATCTTTCCCTTTAATCACTGGTGCAGAATTGATGTGGGAGAGACTCCTGCACTGGTAGTTGGGAGGGAAAGGACATCACTGGTAGACAGTGAGCACATGCGCATGCGCAGCTGACTCGCCCGCAGCAGGCAGCTGCAGATCCCTTTCCTGGAGGAGTTTCATTTTCTTGGCTTATTCAGGAGTCAGCCTCAGCTTAGATGGATTCCTTGCTAAGGTGGAGCTATATCCCTGAGGGTTTAGTTTGTACAAGTTACTGTATTTCTGGCTTTGCCTTTTGCTGCCAACCGGGTCGCAGGGACAGTCTCTAAGGGCTTAGGAGTCCTGAACGGATTTGATAAGGTTTCAACTTAAACTCAGATGTTAACACACAAATCAGAGGGCTTTGGTTCTGTGATGAATGTGAGGATGAGACTTTACAGAAAGGTTATTGTATATATAAACCATGGAAATTGCTGCGGGGCCATGAGTCTACAGTCACATGAAAAAACCGGAGCCGGCTGGATAATGACCGCTAGCATTTTCTAAGTCTCAATTACATAGATCCCTTGCCTGAAGTTACCCTGAATTAGCTTAGAATGGCAGCCTACCGGTGATAACTCAGTCATGGGGCAGTGATCCAAGACCAAGGAGACAACCATATATATAAGAAGAAGAAGAAGAAGGAAAATTTCAATTCTCCCACTCTCCATACTCTCACAACAGGTCATCCAAGGAATTGCAGCATGCAAACCTCCTTCAGTTGGAAATGATAAAATCCAGAGACTTGATTTAAAGTCTAAAACAGTGGTCCTCAACCTGCCTAGTGATATGACCCTTGAATATAGCTCCTTATTCTATGGTGACCCCCAATCATAAAATTATTTTGTTGCTACGTCATAACAGTAATTTTGCTACTGTTAGGAATCGCAATGTAAACATCTGGTGTGCTACCCAGATTGAGAACACAATTCAGAAATATTCGTCTTCTTTACTACTCTAATCTAATACCGAGTGTGAGATTCAAGTATAGTTTCAAAATGGATTTTGTTTGTCTTGCACAATTATTACTTTCTAAGCTGCTGTATCCTCTATCACGTTGGCCGGAACCTCTAGCAATTCTGTTCCAGGATTGAAAGTGAATACAACGAGATGCAATTAAAAGCCTCAGCTCTGAGCTGGGCGTGGTGGCTCACACCTATAATCCCAGCACTCGGGAGGCAGAGGCAGGCGGACTTCTGAGTTTGAGGCCAGCCTGGTCTACAGAGTGAGTTCCAGGACAGCCAGGGCTACACAGAGAAACCTTATCTCGAAAAACCAAAAAAAAAAAAAAAAAAAAATCGTCATCTCTGTATGTGCTAGTTAAAAATCTGTCCCCAGGTCAGGCATTGGTAAGTTCATCCTGGGAATAAAATCTGAAACGTATTTTGTTTGTACAGTGTCCGGCCTACAAGGGTCTTAGATTAGCCTGCTGCAAATGCCTGTTGCTGTGGTAAGGAACAGAGAGCAGTGCAGAGCCACCCCGTGGGCAAGTGAATTAGTGTTTCCTCTGCACCTTGCTCTTTAATGAGCACTGCTGCCCTTGCTGTTACCCCCCTCCCCTTCTTCAAGTCTAAATTTGCCTGTTTTATCTCTGCACTGCTATCTGGGATGGGTGGGTTGGTGGGGTTTACAGGGTAGAAAAAAGGAAACACAGAAGTGGTTGGTGTAAGTATGAACCGTCAATTTCAGCTCAACATAGTTTCTAACCCTCACTCCCCTTGTTGAAGAGTTTACCAGGAGAGACACCTCCTATCTGAGCACCCCATTGAACTTGTTTCTTCTGCCTTTTCAACTTCTCTTTCCAGCATCACAGAAACAGCTGCCAGCTTTAAACACCAAACCTAGGGTTTCCATTCCTTCATCCCCACCAGCCAGGGCAGAGGCAGCGTCTTTGACTGGTCTTTTAAAGCTCCCTGGTGTCATGAAGCAATCGGGAAAACCTTATTTTAAGAAGGATACCTGCACGTAAAGCTTCCACAGAGCCCTGGTGATTATATTACTGCTGCTTTCTCGAAAGCCCTCTCTCCCTTAGACTCCACAGCTGCCACACCGAGCCTTCCAACATCCTGCCTTTGGAGGAAGACATGTCTTTTTTTATTTGCTACAGTCTTGGTTTCTTTCCTCATCGACATGAAAAGGATTTCTGTCTGCCCTGTCTCACCCCCAGGAGGTCGTCAGAAGCCCGCTGACCAAATGAGATGTAACGAGCACTGTGCATAACTACTTGTGGATTCCACTCATTTCTTATTTAGTCTTTTCTGCACCAATGACACGTTTTGATTTTTCCCCTAATAGTTGGGTCAGCCTCATTTAAAAGAAAAATTAATATCCGCTTTAAATCCCTGGTTTAATGAGTTATCTCTTTCTGACTCTCTCCCTCCATCCCCCTCTCTTCAAATTCCACAACTTCCATCCCTTGGGCCTCTTCAGGCCTTGTCTGACCCAGACATTGAAAACTCTGGAACTCATCTCCAGAATTCCCTTTCTCTCACCTGTCATTTTCTCAGGCTCTTATTATCTGCAATATGAAATGCTCTGTGCTGATAGATATTGGCAGAACCTGGTTAAAATTCATTTCACATAGCTTGCTCTTACTTCAAAGGAACAAAGGTTTTATTTCTTTTTCTTCTTCCCATCTTTTTTTTCCTTTGGGAGACCCCCCCTCAGCCCCACCCAGAACAGAAAATCAAGTCATCTTTGTGGTGGTAAGCATGAAACTGGGTCTTTGTTTGAAAAGCAACATCTGATGTCTCCTCTCTTTTCAAAGCTGAAAACACCTGGGTACTTCTGCTGGATTCAGCTCAGCTTTGGGATTTTGTTGTGTCAGGCACTGCTGACAGCTGACAAACTACTGTGTGAGGGGGATTCTTGGCCTTATGAGCCCACCAGGTAAAGAAAAGGCCTCTGCTCCTTTTTTTCATCAGGAATCCATCTCTGGATAGCACAGCTCCTCCCCGCCTCAGGCAGAGCCTTTAGTATCTACCCCAGCCCTCTGTTGAGTAGCAGTCTTGTATGCACTCAGAATCCATCACTGCTCACTCTGCTAGAGCCTCACTAAATTCCCAGCCAATTTCTCTATCGCAGGAGTTCAGCCCATAAATAATCATTGAAAATGTGATCTGTGAGTAAAACATAAAAAACCCAACAAACACAATGGCCAAGTCGTTGAAAGCAATCAGAGTATTTTGTACTGATTGATTGACACACACAGGGCTTAAATTAAGCATCCAGAATGAAGACAATAAAATTAATTATTGCTTAGGGTAGGAGACTAGGCACAGAGTTCCACCACCTTCATTTTGTCGGTGCATGGCATTAATATGGGTCAGTAGTTACAACACCTCTAACGTCTAGCACATAAACCATCGTCTAAGAAGCGTTTGACTTCCTTATCGCCATCTGTCATTTAAAGAGTTCCTGTTTGAACTCCACTGCTGTGAACCTCATAAAAGACTAAATTTTTACTTGGATTCTGGAGAGGCCATGGGGAAAAGACTCCTGTAATGTGGATCCTTTTTTTTTTTTTTAAATCTTCCTCCCTACACAGAAAAAGATGGCAACCTGCTCAACAATACTCACACCTTGAATGTAATATCTACGCCACTCTACACAAGGGAGCCTAGACCGGTGATTTGGGAAGATGTGCACAGTCCGGGGTTCATCAGCCCCTCTACAGTTGATTCTGTTCTGTGTTGCCTGTGAAAGAAATCCTGGAAGCCAAATAAACAAACTAAATAAATAACAGACTGCACTTAACGTGCTTACAGAATTATAGGGTTTTGAGGGACGACATGGCATCATGCTGGAAGCCATAAAAATACCCCAGCTGTTTCACAGTGCACAGGAAATATATTGGTTTTACATTTTATAATTTCAAACTCTGTTGACAACAGGCAACTTATGTTACTTTATATTCCAGTCGTCACAGCCCACCATAATTCCTCATGGCAGGGCAGAGTAAAATATATCCCTCTGTGTTGACACTACTTATTGTCTTTTGTCTCCTGTAGATGATTTGTAGCTCTGCTTTGAGTTTTGGTAAGAAAGTACGTTTCCGGGAGCTTTTATAAGCAGCAGCAGCAGCAGTGGCGGTGGTGGCAGTGCATTCTGCAGTCTGGGAGCTTCAGTCTCTTAGGAAACAGCAATAGAGCATTTGGCTCTTCCTCACAGTCGTTTATGTGTTCCTCATTCCTTTCTGCCTGTGTCCTTCAGGCTTCTCTTTGCAGAGAAATTCATCAAACAGCTATTGACTCTGTTAATCCTCTTCCTGTGTGCCCATCAGCCCGCATCTGCCCCTGGTAGTCATGGCGAGCCCTCAATAGCCTCTTCTTAGGGTCCAGGTCAGACTCTCTTCCATTGCCATTTTATTATTGATTCAAAGACTATCCAGCTGTAATTGTCAAGAGCAAAGAGGAGTTGACACCATTGTCCGGGAACTTAAAAAGATTAGGAGCTCTGTCCAAGGTTTTGTGCTGCAGTGGCTTTGAACAACTTACCCAAACATTGACTATCAAAGTAATAAGAGGGGTCAGTTGCTTTTTTTTTTAACATCTGTACATCTACACTTAGCTATATCTTCATGGAACTTTCCTTTGTAGTCTCAAGACGTAGCCGGTTTGACAGGGCTGCTTTTTTAGGAATAACAGTTTTGAATAGAAGGAGCGGGGGGGGGGGAGCAGAGCTGAGGACTGTGGCTTGCATGCCAGCAGGGAGATATTCTGTTCTGGGACTGAAAGATGGCAAAACCTTTATGGCAATAATGGAGTGATAGCTCAGTCTGTGATTGTCTTACAAGTATTATTTCCTGAGTTAGAGATTGTAAAAAAAAAAAAAAAAAAAGCCAGACACAATGGTGTAGACTTATAACTCTAGCACTTGACAGGTGGAGACAGGTAGAGACAGGTGGACAGGTGGTATATACTGGCAGCCAGTTACCTGATTTGGTGAGCATCAAGCCAATGGGATCCTGTCTCAGAATTCAAGGGTAATGCAACATGATTATGCTACCTAAGGTTGTTTTCTGATCTACACAGAAACACACACACACAAACATGTGCACACATGCAAATGATGAAGAAGTGCTTCAGTGAGTGTTTCTTTTGGCATGATAAAACACCATGACCAAAATCAACTTCGGAGAAAGTGGTTTATTTGAGCTTACACATCCCAATCACAGCCAGTCAAGAAGGGAAGTTTTGGAAGGAACTCAAGGCAGGAACCTGGAGGCAGGAAATGAAGAACACACCAAAGAGGAGCACTGACTACTGGCACACTGTCGATGGCTTGTTCAGCCCGACATTTTATACTATCCAGGAATGCTCACCCACGGTGGCACTACCCCCTATGGGATAATCAAGAAAATACCTTACAACTTTACTCACAGGCCAGTCTTTGGGGGACATTTTCTCCATTGGGGTACCCTAGCCCAAATAACTGTAGCCTATGCCAAGTGGATATAAACCCTAGCTAGCATAAGAGGTAACAATGAGATATTGAAAAATCACAACAAAAATTTCCATCCGGAAATAGTGTTTCATTAGAGTGCTTGTGTACTTGGAGTGACATGTATGCCACTTTGAGGGGCTGAGAATTGCCACTAGCAGGAAGCCTTATTTTAAGCAATTTGAAATTCAGCTATGCTCATATTAACTCTGAGAGGTGGCTGCCACTGTTTACCTATTTTACAGAAAAGAACACAAGGTCCGGGGAGGCTAAACAACTTGCTGAAGGTTACCCAGGTGCTAGTAATGGAAAGGAACTTTAAGTCCTCAAATTGGGGTCCAGTGACTCGCTTACCCCCATCATTACCCATGTAACAGAACCCAGGGGCTTGATCATGCCAGGCAAGTGTTCCAGCATTGAACTACATCCCACCTCACACACAATATTTTAATCACTGCCTCCCAAATGACTATTGTGAGGTTCCCTTGCATCTTGTAAATCACTTGTATTTTGCTTATTTTCCAATAACTTCCCAATAAATATCTCCTTATTTGCTTGTATATTTGGGAGAGGGGGCATGCCATCTGAGGCCAGAGGAGGGCACTGAATCTTACAGAACCGAGACCATAGGCGGTTGCCAGATGTCCAACGTGAGCGCTGAGAACCCAACACAGGTCCTCTGTAAGAACAAGTGGCCTTGGCTGCTGAGCCACATCTGTACCCCACCTCCCACCGCAAGTCTGTACCCCACCTCCCACCGCAAGTCTGTACCCCACCTCCCACCGCAAGTCTGTACCCCACCTCCCACCGCAAGTCTGTACCCCACCTCCCACCGCAAGTCTTCCTTCTCGGAGTTAAACAGGGTTTATACTCAGAAAGAGGATAAACTTTTACTTTTACTTCTGCTGCCTACCAGCTTGCCCAGGAACCATCCACCACGGTGGGCAAAGAAAGGGGCATAGGTGTATCTGGCAAAGCGACAGAGGGAGTGGCATCTCCCAATTGCTTCAAGCTCAGCAAGCACTTCATAAATGCTTACATTTTTTTTTTCAAATGGTCCTCTATGTGCCTTCCCATTCTAAAAATAGGAAAATGGAATTTACCATTCCACAGCAGTGAGTTACAAAATCCACTTTATACCGGATGCCTGAGCCGGCAGAGCCTGCATGTTTCCCCTACCTCCCCTTCCATTGGCTCAAATCAATTTAAGTTAGAAAGAAATGCCTGACTCTTCCAACCCACAATTCCCAGCTCACCTTTCAGAACAGTTGCAAAGGCTTCAGTTTGGTTTTAAAATTCAATGAAGAAATGTCATGCTAGAGATGTTCCGTTTCAATCTCCGGGGTGGGGGATTATTTAGTCTGCTTCCCCGGGGAGCGTGTTCCATTTTATTTCATTAATCTGAAGTAAGCAACTCTCATCTTTCTACACAACCTCATTTCCCTTCACTCATTTGCACCGAAGCAGATTTCTGCGGTTGGACTTCTTCCTCCTCTAGGAGAGAGATTTCCATCGGCTAATTGAAAGGAACACTGCTCTGGCCTCAGCAAAGCTAAAGACATACAACAATTTCACCACCAAGGCTGGACGCATTATCAGTGTCCTGATCTTTGGCCTTTGATACTTTCAAGAGGTGTCCCAGGGGAAATCTCTCTCTGGAATGTTAATCTGTTGCTTCCCTGACCTTCTACACGTGTACCACATTATTATTACAACCCACATGCTTCTCTTTTCACGCTGTCATTTTGACAATAGAACCATCGGGCAATTCATCTTTTGACTGGAAGGCTGGAACAAGGTGCAGGGCGGTAAGTGGGATCGGATTGGCTAATGGCATTGTTTAAAATGCAATAACATTTCTCTTCTGAAATCCGCCCAGGTTTCAAATGATACGCTGCGCCTGCCTGTGGGATGCACCGTGACAATTAGCTACTGGTGATTCATCAAAGAGTCTCTGTGTGGGGATTTTCTTTTTAACTTTTTTTTTTTTCTCCGCATGCTCTTGGAACATAAATTAGTCCTGGAACTGGATTGGTGTGGATTTATCACTCATGTTTCCTGTCGTTACCCTCTCTCTCCTCTCGTCTGGCAGGTGTTTGTTTCATCTACAGATTTATTGGAAGTGGTGTGGAGGTCTGAACGTGTTCAGCAATACTGAGAGTCCAACCTTTAAAGACTGATCAAATTTCAAATGTCACCTCCTCCTCACCTGGGCCTTCTTTTGACCACACCATATGACACAAGCCCTCCCCTGGTGGTATGGCTCTATCTTGATCTATTATTGTCCCTTATGTCTATCGTCCAGTGACATGGCATATTTATTCCTGGGTTGGAAGTAGCCTGCACCTTCCAGAAGTGACTTTCAGCAGTTAACTTGGTCTGCTCACTGCTGTCTCTGTGGGCATGAGGACAGAGCAGGGGTGAGGCTCAAATTCTACTGAAAGATGCTCAGACGGGAGAGCTCACAAAAAGCATCATAGGAGACACACACACACAAAAAAATGGAGTTTATTGAGGGGAGGGGGATGCCACATAGAGCCACATGACAGAGACATAGTGATAGTCAGAGGCAGGATGGAAGAGCACATTAAGGCAAGTGAATGATTTAGGAAGACGGAGGCATTGTGAGGAACTGTGAACAAAAGGATTGGCCCCAGCTGCTGAGCTCTGATCCCGAGATGGTTGAAGAACAGAAAGAGTGCCTTCTGGTGCACATGGATCTTTTGGAGCTGTGGTTCTCAACCGTCCTAATGCTGGGACCCTTTAATACAGTTCTTCATGTTGTGGCGACCCTAAACCATAAAATTATTTTCATTGCTACTGCGTAACTGCCATTTTGCTACTGTTAGGAATCGTAATGTAAATACCTGATATGCAGGATACCAGCCAGATATATGACCTTCAAAAGGGTGGGAACCCATAGACTGAGTACCACTGATCTAGAGAGAGGATGATCTGGAGCTAATTAGCCTACACAATGGGGGCAAGATCTGGTTGGGTCCTCTGAGCAATGTATTCTATCTGTGGCCAGAAAGATTGTTGTTGCCGTTGTCGTTGTTGTTGTTGTTGTTGTTGTTGTTGTTGTTGTTGAAGTCATAATACCAGGGTCTGGAGAGAATCTAAGCAGTTAATGGCACTAGCTGTTCTTGCAGAAGAATTGGGTTCTGCCCCTAGCATCCACATGATGGCTAACAAGCATCTGTGACTGCAGTAGTTCTGATTCTTTCTTCCCGCCCATCATGGTCACAACTGCTCATGCTGTACTTCCATATATGCAGGCAAAAACTCTTATAAATAAAATAATAATTAAATTAAGAAGTCATAATATTACGCTATGGTGAAATATTGCCAGTGATCTTAGCTCAGAGGACGTTCTCAAAAAAAGAGTCATATCTTTTGAGTGATTTGAGACTCTCCCGTGGAAAGCAGCAGAAGAGAGTAACATTCCTACTGAGGCACATGAGCTGCAAACCCCAATATTAGTAGGCATGTCCCTGTTATATGCACACTATGAACACAGGAGAAAGAACATTAAATACAAAGTGCTCCTTCTCCAAAAGCTCAAACTCACCATCTGAATCATTTGAGAAATGTGCCATTAGGGAACCTGTGGTCCATTTTACATGTTTCCTATGTTTCCTATCTTACTGTCAGATTCATTAACACAGATAATTAAGTACCCAATGTTTATTTCAAACTGTTCCATGTTAGAGACCAGGAAGGACTGAAGCTACCACAAACCAAGCTTTCATGTATGTACTTAAGCCAAAGGCTCTCATTAACAAGAGTGTTTTTCAACTAGCCAACAGTATGTGTTCCTGGGCATACAGACACACCTGCTTCTTCAAGCCCTTTTCAAATGACTGTGGTAAAGCTAGAAAAATGATATGTATCTCTTTAGCACATTCAAAGCCAACGTTGTAAGCTGTGCTTACCTATGCTCCTGGGAGATAATGCCTTTTTTTTTTTTTTTTTTTTTTTTTTTGTAGCATACATTGGCACCTTGAAAGAGTTCACTCTGCTTCTAAAATTAACCATAAAAGTAACCTTCCCTATAACTGGCAGGAAATGCTTGGAGCAGGGGTGGCATGGGAAAGGCATGGGACATACCTTCTTCGTATGTTTCATCAACTACTCTTATTTTCTTTCCCTTCTGAGGTGACCAATCTTTCTTGGTAGACTTGATAAGGACTATATTGATGTAATGGCAATTTCAGACAGCTGATATGGAGCTCAGCAATGCAATCCTCACTGGTAGATAGCATGGTCCAGAGACAGAATCACAAAAAGAGGTGCCTGTGATCCTCTGGTTACAACATTTAAAATAATGTTCCATCATTTAATTATTTCAAAGATATTTTTTGTCTTTATTTCATGTATATGAGTGTTTACTTACAAGCACATGAGCATATTTTGTGAGTGCCTGGTACCCACAGAGGGCAGAATTAGCCCTTGAAAACCTTCAGACTGGAGTTACGGATGGTTGTGAGCTGTCATGTGGATGCTGGGAACTGTACCTAGGTCCTCTGCAAAGGCAGCACATGTTCTTAACCACTAAACTGTCTCTTCAGACTCCTTCTGTAATTTTCATTAATGTCTGTGTTTCATCTCCCATCATCTTCTGAAACATGATTTTCCAAACACTCTTCCTTAGTGATAGGCACAGTTTCAAACAGAATCTTTTGGTCAGCGAGCAAATGATCTGGGGACTACACAGAAAAGCAAGAAATCATGTCATGAGTTCAAATTCAGCTTCTCAAGGTCAGAAATGCAGAGGCTGAAAACAAAACAAAACAAAACAAAACAAAAACATCAATCCCAGTCCTTTCTTCCTCTCCTGGAAGAAATTCCACACCCAGTTGAATTTATCACAGCAGGCCACATGGTTAACAGTACATTCTTTGAATGTAGAATTAAAGGTGATCTTTGCTGCCTTCAAAGACTGTCAAGGGGAGCAAAGGCAGAGTATAGTGGAGCAGAGCCCTCGCTCGGCCTTAGGGTCTTTTCTTTCTAAGCAGGAGCTTGACATGTCTTTTCAATTTTCCCTCCAATATTCACATTGCTGAGTGAATGTCTTGAATCTTTATTGTTAGCTCACTCTAAAGAAATACGTTGTTTTTTAATTCCTACGTACCTTAAACTAGCATAGAAAGCTGCAAATTTCTACTTCATCTTAATGCAAATTGAGTTGTTTGGAGCAACTTTTCATTCAAGGGAGACAGACTTAAGGGAAGGGTTGTTTGGGCTGGTCTTTCTTCTGGAATGAACTGGAATTCCTCAACTTCAGTTTCCTGTTTCCCAATCAACAAAACAAATGAGATTAAAAATAAAATAAAATAAAATCCAGAGGCAGAAAGATAGACTTTGAAATTTGGATCTTATATGAGCATTTGGAAAGACTGAAAAGTCAGAAGTGATGTAGAACAAGAATTTGTTTTTTTCAAGCCCTTAAATCTCTGAATTATTACCTCACCTAGGACTATAGTTTAGGAGTGTGTGTTCCTTCCCAATTCACATCCCCCAAGATGGGAGCATTTAAATAAAATGGGGCTCCTGGGAGGTGGTTAAACTGGGGAAGATAGGTGGTCTACTCTAATGAACAGGATTAAACTTCCCATACATGGAATCTGGCCTTTCCATCTCTTTTATCCTGGGAGGCCACACCAGAAGACATATTCTCACCACATACCATATTTGCTTATACCTTGTCTTAAACTTCTTAGCCTTCATATGCTATTTGTACTAATCTATACTGTTGATAAACTACCCAGCCTGCAATATTTGGGGCAGCAAGAGTAGACTAAGACCATGAGCATATGTTATTTGAGCATTCTGTCCATGCAAGGTATATTTTTAGGCTCTAATCACAGCCATGTTGAGTGGGCACTGGAAGATCATCTGTGTGCCTGTTTATCCTCAGGAAAACCTGAACCACTTATACAAGTCAAATGTGGTCCCTAACTTGGGCTCTGGATCTCACTTACCCTTTTCGATTCAATTCTTAACTTTTTTATTACTATAGTAAAATAATTAAGATGGGAAAACTTTGTAAGGGAAAAAAAAAGCATGTCTTAGCTTACATTTTCGAAGCCTAAATGTCCAAACAGTATAACACAAGGTTGACAAGGTTCTCTAGCTCCTCTATTAGCAACCCTGTGCTCAGTCCAATGGTTGGCTGCTAACATCTGCCTCTTTATTTGTAAGACTCTGGCAGGGACTCTCAGGAGACAGTCATATCAGGCTCCTTTCAGCATGCACTTCTTGGCATCCACAATAGTGTCTGGGTTTGGTAACTGTATATGGGATGGATCCCCAGGTGGGACAGTCTCTGGGTGGCCTTTCCTTCAGTCTCTGCTCAATACTTTATCTCCATATTTGCTCCTGTGAGTATTTTGTTCTCCTTCTAAGAAGGACCAAAGCACCCACACATTGGTCTTCCTTGTTATTGAGCTTCATGTGGTCTGTGTAATAGTTTTAAAAAGATTGCATTAAAGAGAAACCTCCTGCCTTGCACTGGGACAATGGGAAAGGTACTCTGAGGGAAAGACAGCACCCATCAAAGGTTCTGTCTTATGAAATTTATTTGGAAGTAGAGATCCTAAAAGAAATGCCGCTGGAGAGGTTCCATGTTCAAAACCAAGATCTCTGGAAATATTTGTCCAGAGTCAGCCTGGAAGGCAGAGAGAGGGTGATGCAGCTCCCATACAAAGGAAGCAGGCTCCATCTCAGATTGGCAGAACTCAGCAGAAGCAACTGTGCTGCACTGGTTGTATGGCCATGAAAGACACTAGAGTGAGGGAATCGTGGAGACTTGTTCCAATGTTCCAGAAAACTCTTTTAAGCCAAGCAGTGTGGTTCAGGTTCAATCCCTTGAAAAGAGGACCTAAGAGGCCACTGCGTGAGCTGTGAAGCTGAAGTACAAGTTACATTGGAGACCCAGGATGTTGGAGAGGCTAGGGCTGTGGGACATACACCAAGAAGAGCTATATGCACTCAGTGGAAATGGCTCCAAAGAGAGGCTTTATGTGATATAAGAGGTAGAGCTGCAGAAGAAACAAGGGGCTATACAAGCCCTCTGGAGACCAGACAATTTCATCATGAGCCCTATGGAAGTATAGGATTGAAGTTTTCCTGCTAGATTTTAGTCTTGTCTCAGTCCAATCTTTCCTTGCTAAACTTCCTTTCTTCTTTTTGGGGGGAATGAGAATTTTTTTAAATTTCTGTGCTATTGTTTCATGTAAGTAGGTTGTTGGTTGTTGTTGTAGTAGAGGCTCATTATTAAAAATTGCCTGAACTTTGAGCCTATAATTTTCAAGACAGTTGGGACAGTTAAAGACTACAGGAACTTTTGAAGGTGGACTAGATGCATTTTACATCTAGATGTTAAAGAAGGTAATAAACCTATGGGGGAAGTTGCAAGGTGGGGTAGGCAGTGTTATTTCTTTAAAGTGATGTGTTTGGCTATTAGTTTGACCAGGAGTGAACTTGTAGTTGTTAATATTGTCAACGTGTGAAGATCTTGAATCACCTAGAGAAAAATACCTTTTATAACATCAGTGAGAAAGTTTCTAAACTGGGTTAAATGAAAGAGGAGACACTCCCTTACTGTGAGTGACACCATTCCTTGGGCTGAGGCCCAATCTGAACTAGAGAACACTTTAGCTGAGTGCTGGCATTCAGCTGTTTCCTGACTGTAGACAATGACCATGATTGGCTGCCTCAGGCTCCTGCTGCCATTCCTTCCTTGCCAGGATGGACTGACCTCCCAAACCCTCAACCAAAATAAAGCTTTTCTTATGTGCTTTGGTCAGGTACTTGAGCCAGAGATGGGAAAAGCCCCTGATACAAAGTAGTAAACATCAACTTCAGTCCTGCAGAGACTGGATCCCTTACTACTGCTCTAGAAAATCACAATGTTCATGGTCATTGAAAAGAGCCCAGTTTCTCTTAGAGTTCTGAAGATCAGCAACCAAAAATGGGTCTTGTGGGGGTCAAAACTAAAGTCTTCCCTTATACAAAGTCTAAGGTAGAATCTATTTTTTTACTTACTTTTTCCAATATCTGTAGACTGCTTACATTCTTTAAATAATGGCTCCATTATTCTGTTGCATATCTCAACTTTTTAAGTGACCCTTTTTTTTCCTTTTTGTGATTGTATTGAACGATCTGAGAAATGTCAGATCATCTCTCCATTTTAAGATCTTTGATTTAATAGCATCTGCTAAATGTATTTTACCACATAAAATCATTATGTACCAGGTTCCCAAGACTGGTATATGGTTATATTCAGGGGAGGTCATAATTTGGCCTGCTGTAGATGTGAAACATGATGGTTTATTTTCTTATTTAATTTTTCATTCACTGTGATAGGTTCTTAGCCCACTTAGAAACAGCTCTCAAATCTCGCAACAGCAATTACATCTCCATAGAAACTGCTCTCTGCAAGGTCACCCAGAGGATCATCATGGCCATAATAACCTGATGCATTCTTGGTGTTTATCTGTCTTTATAAGGGAAGAGTATGATATATTGGTGATCACTCCCACTCTCTTATTAATAACAACAAGGCAGCTCTCAAGGTTTGTGTTTACTGTGCCCCAGGCAGTGAGCTAAAGTCTCACAAAGACTATTTCACTGTTCTTTCCATAACCTCCCACACTTCATAAATGTTAACACAGGGGATAAGGAGCAAATTGTATGCTGCTTGGTACTGCCTAAGCCTCTGTCTCCAAGCCTTGCTTTTCTTCTAAGCCACAAACCTAGACTTATATTTTCAAAAATAAATACTACAAGAAAAAAAAAAAACTTTACCCTCTTATTATGAATTGAAAGCTTTAATGATGGCTTTCATTTAACTAATGCTTAGTCTGTGTAAAAAAAAAATTCTAAGAAAGTAATATAACTTGTATCCGATTATGCAATTATTATAATGAATTGACAGACTTCTTTTTTTAATAGTTGGAAAAATAAATGTAATTGATAATACAAATCAAGAGGCTAAAAGTCAGAGAAGAGATTCTATGTGTGATGCCTCTTTTGGGGCAGATATTAAGGTCAAAGTAAGAGAGGTCCAGGGATGACTGTCCAGTTATATCTTAGATGCAAGGTGATGTGCTTCTGAACAACATAGGGTCTTTCTTTCTAGAAAAAAGTGAAGCAAATAACCTTTAACTACAGAAGTATAGACTTCAAAACATGTAGAAGGCTGTTTTCGCCTGGGGATGTCAAGAGCAGGAGTTCCCAGACAACCTACCCTGAGAAGAGTGTGCATGTCTCAACCTAATTCTCTGGGAAATGTGTGGCTCGCTGATTGCTGTGTAGCAGATAGGCCCAGGACTTAGCAGGTCAAACAGAGTATACATTTCCTTCCTTCTCAGTAATTCTATGTGTAGGTTCTCCACCTCAGCATCTTGAGAAGATTACAATCATCTCAAGTAATAACCGGGGAAAATATGATACTAGCTCACTCACAGGCAGGGCAATTGGCAAGACTGACTTCCTTCTGGGTTACTAGACTTAAACCCCAGGTCCTCCTAGGCTGATAGGTAGAGATTTCCTTTCCCTCTCTTTGGACATGGGCATCTCTATTGAATATCTCACAGCATGAAAGCTTATTTCAACAATCCAAGAGATCTGGAAGGAAGGAAAATGTAGTCGGAAAATGAGACATACTGGAAAGAGAGAGGTAACAGTGTCTTATAGCACAATAAAGGGAAGCAGCAGGCCATACTTAAACCACGCTGTACTTGCAGTCTCCTGGGTTCAGACCACATTCAGTGGGAGAGGATAATAAGCACCAGAGGGGAAGGATGAAGTGTTGAGCATCAAGTTAGAAGCTACCTAGTACTATCTCCCCCAATCATACGTGTCCCACATGCAAAATACTCTCACTTCTTACTGGATATAACTCCACCTGATCCTTCCAGTTCCTCCCCATCTCTTTTTCCTATCTGGATTCTCATGCTTTCTGTCTTCCCTTAGAAAACAGGCATCTAAGGAATAATAACAAAATAAGAGAAATTTTAAAAAAGCAAACAAGTAAGAATAGGACAAAACAACCAAATAAGACAAAGAACTAAAGAACAAGAAACGCATGCAGAGGTGAAGACAAACATTTTTGCACACTCAGGAATCTCTTTAAACCCCAAACTGGAAGCCATGATGTATACACAAAGGACCTGTAAGGTATATGGGAGGATGCCTTGACAACATTATAAGACAAAGAATACACAGGATTCTAGTGAGTTGCTTTTGTGTTGGCCATCTACTGCCTGGCCTAGAGCCTGCCTTTAGGAGTCGTGCTGGCTAGTTTTGTGTCAACTTGAAACAAACAAGAGTCATTTAAAGAGGAAAGAGTCTCAGCTACAAAAATACCTCAATAGAATTGGCCTCCAGGAAGTCATTTTCTTCATTAGTGATTAGTGTGGGAGATCCCTGCCCATTGTCAGTGGGACCATGCTGGGATAGTGGTCCTGGGTTCTATAAAAAAGTAGGCTGAGCAAGTCATAAGGAGCAAGTCAATAAGTAGCACCTTTCCATGGCCTCGACATCAGCTCCTGCCTTCAGGTTTCTGCCCTGTTTACCTCCTGTCCTGCTTTCCTTCTATGACATACTACTGCATGGCAGTATAAGATAATAGCTCCTTTCCTCCCCAACTAGCTTTTTGATCTTAGTGTTTTGCTGCGGCAATGGTAACCCTAAGGCAGGAGTGATTTGTTTCTCCAGTAGGAATCCCTTGGAAATCTTCTGGCTTTTACAGTCTTTTCATCTCTCTTTGATAAAGCTCCATGAGCCCCGAGAGAGAAGGAAATTAGTGGGGAAATCCCTTTGACAGCTGAATATTCCAAGGTCTCTCATTCTCTGCATATTGTCTGGCGGCGGGGTCTTAGTATTTGTCCCCACTTGCTACATAAGGAAGTTTCTCTGGTGATGGCTGGGAGGGCACAGATCTATTGAGTAAAGAAAAATATCATTAGGAGTCCTTTAGCAAAATGGTAACAGTTTATTTTATCTTGGCCCATGTAGTGTCAGGTTCTTGGTTTTTCCAAGCTGCATTGGGTATAAGTTCCAGCTCATGGAGTAGACCTTAACTCAAATCAGATATTTATTGGTTACTCCCATAGGCTTTGTGCCACCATTGCACCAGCATATTTTGTAAGCTCCTCACTCTTGTAGGTCAAAGGGTTTGTTGCTGAGTTGGCATTTACCTCTTCTCTGGTAGCATGCATAATGTCTTCTAGTATCATGAATACTACTCTGTAGGAGTAAAGGCTCTAGGAAGGCACCAACTCTAGATTTACATGTTCAATGAGTTGTGTAAGTATTGTACTCAGTAATAGGGCAGTTGAGTTGTGGAGAACCACCAATAACCTTGTCAATTGCCTGGGTTGTTTAGTGCTTCCGTTAGACCCTTTTGGCCAACAACTCGATTACATGTAACTTATTCTCAATACTGGAAGCCTCATTTGGTGATGAAAGATGTGCAGGTGGGACTTCCTCTCCCCTGTTACTTGCTGACTTCATTATGCTCACTTTCATATATGTGTATATTACAGGAAAACTCTACTGTATTACATTTCCATACAACCCCACAAATGGCCCTTAGTTTTAGTTATCCCTCCCCATATGCCTTCCTCACTCATGTTTTCACTCCCACTCTCAGTTTGGCTCTCCCATCCAAGTTCCCTCTCCCCTCATCCATCCCTAAAGTATCTAATCTACTTCTCCTTAGGAAGATTCATCCCTCCCCTTAGTCAGTGGGATTTGGAGGAATCTCTATTTAATGTACTGGAAATGTGTCTACTAATATAGTTTTCTCAAAAATGTTGTGGGCTTCCTATAGGTTGTATTGGAATGTATACTTCTCTAAAACAAGCCCACAACTATGAATACCTATAAGAAAAGGCCGTTAGTGTTCTGGGCTGCTGCTGAGATACCAAAGAGGCATGCCTCTTACCATGCTGCAGCCCATGTGGTTTTTGTGAGATGAATAGATCTATGAAATCAAACCCTAATCTCACATGGTTGTTGAATATTAACCTGACTGATCTTTCTGAGGTCTTAAGAAAGTATAATTAGGCTCTTGATGCTTTTCTCTAAGCCAGGCTTTATCTCTGTATCAGTTTTGACTGGCAATCCTCATTTCATTAGAATAGTCTTCTATTTCATCTCAAGTAGCTGATAATTTTTAGAACCATTTAGTTACAGAAGTCAGATACAATATAGTACCTGGTGTAGCCTTTTTTCCCCCAGCAAGTTCATTAAGTAAATATTCTCCTTTATACCTCAGTGTGCAGTGGCATTAAACTTCTCTTTATTATATAACAATGCTCTCCCTCCATTTAGAGTCTAAGAACATGTTCTACTTTCGGTTGTCTTGACCCTTGTACATATACCCATGCACACACGTGCAAAAGCCAAAGCAAGGTGACAAATGTCTTTTTCTATAACTATCTGACTTACTGCCTTGAGACATAATCTCTCACTGAGCTATTCAAGCATCCAGCAAGTCAGGTTGGTCAGCAAGTTCTTGGATCCACCTGCCTCCATCTCTCCCCATTGCTGGGACTAAGGCATAGCCAGCTTTTTATGGGCTGGGGATTGTAACTCAGGTCTTCAGGTCCTCATATTTATGGAGATAGCATACAACAAAATGATGTGAAAATGGTAATATATAGGCAATCCTAGCTTATAGTAAGCATTACTTCTGAAGAGTAATGTATCTGGAAGTATTGTAGTGATCTGGAATTTGAAGAGTATAGCTAGCTTTGCCACTCCCAGGTTATGAGACCAGGTACGGATAGCAGTTTAGCATCTCAAGATTCTGGTCAGCCCACCTAGAAGGAACAAAGTGTCCAGTGTGGATCACAATGTGAAATACTCTCTCAGTAAATGACAATTGAATGATAGTACAGGCTTTGGGGTGTGCATTCTAGTGTCAGACAAATTGATGTCTCTGAAATCAAATTCTGGTCTCATTATTTATTGCTCACAAAACTGCAGACAGATGAGCAGTGTGTTTTAACTTCAATTATTGTGCTCCTGAACTGAGCTAGTCACAATTCTGTAGTATAGTTATTAGGAGGATTAAATAAGTACTACATATAAATGTGAACAGCCATTAGTCCAAACCTAGATACAAAGAATATCATCAAAAACTGTCTAGTCTTCCATGGTAAATGGAGTGATTAGATGCAGAATTTCCAGGATTTTCCATGATGAATTATAAATGGTATGGAGACAATTTCTAAATGACAATGAATTAGCCAAGAAACAAAATTATTGCTAGAGTAACAGTGAAGATGTTAATAGTGGACATGGGGAAACAACGGTGACAAGCTCAATTCCTGTGCAGTGTTGTAGGACACATATAAAATCATGTACTTGGGAGGCTAAAGCAGAAGGTCCAAGTTCAAGCCTCCATAATAAAACCTCACTTCAACAAAATAAGCAATGTGGTTTTCTAAAGTTATAGCAGACAATTATTTAATCAGAAATTACATAGCAGACAATTATTTAATCAGAAATTACATAGCAGACAATTATTTAATCAGAAATTACATAGTCAATGAGTCTGTGAAGGTCAACATTGCATCTAAATATCTTCTTTGTTAAGTTTCCCCCCACAACAAAAATGGCAAAGAGTTGATCAAATAGATTGTGTGTCATTCAGGGTCAACTTGCGCTACAAATCCTAATGATGTTAAACTTCTTTACCATATTTTCTTTAAGTTATTTTTTGTCCTTTTTTTATTGACACTTTAAGAGTCAATGGCTTCATACACAAGAAATTGCATGTAAGAAGTCACGAATTAACTTCATTATAAGAGTGGACTAACAAATAACCAAGTATCTCCTTCCTTTGCTCTCTCAATTTCCTTTTTGCAGTTTTCTAGATGAGAGATTATCTTGGAAAGCAAACTGGGGCTTTAAAAGTTAGATGATTATATGAAGTCACACGTTCTTGGGAAGCAAAACAACATGCATTATTGATCTGTGGACTGAGCTTGCGGCAAGTTGAAGTGTGATTCACCCAAGTGCTCCGAATAGACAGGTGATGCTGGGAACAGTGAAACCCATTTGCATCTTGCCAATTTATTCTAATGCTGTTTCCCTTCTCCTTTCAGAACTGCAGCCTACGTGGGTGCCCAGCTTGCTTTCTCATTAATCTGGCTCTGAATTCTACTCCAAAATCTGTAGGTCGCTGAAACAGATGAGAGAGGGAAAAAAAATCTGTAAATGTGGCTCTTCTAGGGAAAGCGATTCTAAAGGAAATACTCCTTAGGAAATGCCTGCCGTTGGGTTATTAAAAAGTGCTTCAGGTTAACCAGCAGGAAGGCATTAGAGAGGCAGTGGCTTTTATGATAAGCACAGTAATTAGGCTGGGTCAGCTGGCCCTCCATTGAGCACTGAGATTGAATCCACGAATTTTATGGTTTTTTTTTTTTTTTTTTTTTCAAAGCATTCCCCTAGCTGGGGAGAACAATCCTCTCAGATAGAGAATAAAATCTTCCTTCGACTACAGCCACTTAAGTTGGCAATGACCTGGTGTTATTTACGTTATTTCTGGGGGCAAGAATTACTATGATAAAAGATTACCGGGAATGAACGTGGTAGATGCGGAAAAGAATACTCCAATAGATTGACTTTTCTCTTTTGCTTTTCCAAATATATAATAAAAATTAACTACCACCACTCCCCAAGGTGTAAGTCAATAGACCATAGCCTTCTGAATTAATGTGTCACCCCCATGTGTGCAAGTTTGTGTGTAGGGAAAAGTCAGGTTCAAAATATGTCACACTCTTCCACTGCCACGAGCAGAAATCTTCTAAAAATAGGAAAGGAAACCAGTTTCCTCTGTTCTGTAGTCAGTTCTGTGTGGTCCCTGTTCCAGGTGGTTCTTTACCTCCTGAAGGAAATCATAACCATTTGTGATGAGCTAAAACTCACAATGCTGAAACTACCATAAATGTGCTGATAGTGACATTGAGTGAAAACATGCAGCTTAGAGGCCCCTCTTAGGGAGCTGGGTTTTCTCCAGCAATGCCTTTGTTTACTGTGAGCAGGGAAAGCCAACAGCAAACAGTAAGCTCAAATGTGACACCTGTGTCAGTTGGTGGCCTGGAAACCTGTAGGAAGTGAGAAGTGATTCTGTTGATTGGATAGCAAAAGGGGGCGGGAGGCGGTTAAGGTTCCTTGGGCATGCGCAGATGACCATCCCACCTCTAAACACATTCAAAGGGAGTTTTCTTGTTTTTATGGAGTTTGGGACTTCTTAAGTAAAAAGCTTCCTGACTAGACTTGCCATTTCCTCCTGTGCTTGCCCGTTCTTGAAAAACTGCTCTAAACATGGACCTTGAGCAAATCAGGAAGGCTTTTCTTAAAGACAACTTAAGAACGTTGTTGTTGAAGGAATTTGTGCCTGAATGTGTCCAAGCTGTATTGGATTTCGGTGTTAAAAGGTGGGGTCTCTGGGTCATGACTTTCTGGAAGGCTAGGATGTGATTTTCGGTTGCCTTTCTATTTGCTCCATGAGAAACACAGTTGAGATGGCTCCATTCTGTGAATGAGCAGTGGGTCCCCACCAGAACTCAACCTTCTCTCATTGCAGCCCTCTACTTCTGAGCTCCAGAATTGAAAATAAATGTTTTTGCTGATAAGAACAGAGTTAACAAACCAGCAGCTTAGCTGGACCAGGGCAGCACTGACTACATAAATAGACTAGGGAGACATGAAAACCACTTAACTCACCTTATTTTGCTCTGCTATCTCCACAAATCTATCAGATTTGTTTTTTAAAGAATCTATTTCTTAAAGACCTCTCTCCCTTAAAAAGATATATTGATCAATCTTGAATTCTTACCTAGCCCTATCACCATTACCCTGACAACTTGCACTGTAGAACTATTGGCAATATCATATAATTAACAATTACAGTAATTTTGATGCTTCTTTCCCCCTTTGACAATGTATTTTGATCATAGTAACCCAATCCTGTAGCTCCTCTTAGAGATATGTTCACCTCCCTATGAACAACCCATACAGTCCAATGTCGGTTGTCCCAATATTCTTGGGTGTGGGGCCTACCTATGCTCAATCTACCAGGGATTATATCATTAAGCAAAACTGATTTTCTCTCTCTCTCTCTCTCTCTCTCTCTCTCTCTCTCTCTCTCTCTCTCTGTGTGTGTGTGTGTGTGTGTGTGTGTGTGTATGTATACTTATATATATATATACACATAAATATATATCATATATATACATATACATATATATCATATATATATGCTAGCAGCTATGAAAAACCAATAGATGGCTCTTTCATACCCACCTCCCCATTCCATGTGCGGATTTTATTTGGTTTGCACAATTGCTGCAAATTCATATGTGCAATTGCCCTCTTGTGTCTAGAAACACCATTTTCTTAATGTTATCACTGCCTCTGGATCATGTGATCTTTCAGCCCCATCTTCCACAAAGATCCCTGATGCTTGGGAAGATGGATCTGTCATATGTCCCTGCTAGGGCTAAGTGTCTCCTATTCTTGTTTCTTGACGTTATCCTCAGTATGTAGAACTAAAACAATCTGTTGAAGTTGATTCTTTTCAGATTTTGACACTATCAAAGATAAGGACAAAGAATTATGAATACAAAATAACACCAAATTTATTTTCATCTTTTTCTGAGGGGAAAAATGATATATTTTATGAAAAATATCTAGCCTTGGAGACTTAGCCTTTGGATAAACATGTATGGTTTGTGCTATTTCTCCTCTAATGTGGACATCTGTGGGGAATGTAGAGATCAATCTTGTGGAGGAAAAAGTGGGAGGGAGAGAGAGGCACCACAGGCTCCTGTGATTCTGCAAAGAGTCCTAATCTACCCTACACAGCATTAGATTTAAGATGGCTCCTAGCACATCGGTGAGACAGCAAAAGAGGAACTGAGACCAAGGCTTTGACCATTACTTACCACAACCCAATCCCCAGTCTTCAAGGAAGTCCTCACAAGTGACAATACTCCCCTCACTCCTTCTGAATTACCTCGTCATGCAGGGCTATCATTGGAGCATGGTGACTGTGTGGCAAGATAGGATTGACCAAGGATTTAAGGGCTTGGGATTGGTTCAAACACTGAAATATAAGCTTGTAGGCTGGACAATAAACTCAGATTTGTACCCTGATGCTGGTCTCCAGAGTTGGATTTTCCTGGGATTCGTCATGTGACTCCGTTGTCATCCATCCTCCCTTATCATCCCACAGACATCTAAGATTCTTTTCTCAGTAAAGAAAAATACTACACATTTGTTCTGTCTCTGAAGGAGAATTTGGCCTTCCAACATCTCTAAAAGTACTTTTACCCAGCCATTCTGTATACAGGGCCCCGCTGCCAAGTCTGTGAAGTTCCTGATACTTACTACCTTCCTATATATCATTCCCTCTTACCTCAAAATGTCTTATTTGGCCTACATCCACACCCCCGTGGTTCATCCTCTACTCTTAAAGGGACATTGAGATTGATCTAAGAGGTTCATTGCTTAGCCACAGGTCAGATCCCCTTCATACAAATGTTATGCTGAGAGCTCTTTATTTCTCCAGTATAAGGACAAGACAGACAATCCCATTACCTGAGCATCTAGCCCCCATGTTCTTTGGAAGTTGAGTTAAAAATCATATATTTGGACACAGCTTCAATGACTCTATATCACCAAATTCGGGGTGACACATATCTCAGCTTACCCTAAAAGACTCGGTATGATATATCTCTCTGATTTACATTCCATATTTTAGCTCCTTCCACAAGAAGGGTTTCTCATTTAACTTTACCAAATTACTGTGGGAAAAATCATGGGTTTTGGAATCAAACATATTTGTGGCAGATATACTTTCAAAGATGCTGATGGAAGAGCTTCCATGCTACATTATCCTCTAAAACCTTAGCACTTCCTCATAAAAAGGCAGAATCCAGTTATTCTCCATTCAAGGTCGTCAGGCTACCACTTGCTCATAACTAACAGATTCCACCTCACTCCAGTCAGAATGACTAAGATCAAAAACTCAGATGACAGCAGATGCTGGCGAGGATGTGGAGAAAGAGGAACACTCCTCCATTGCTGGTGGAATTGCAAGCTTGTACAACCACTCTCAAAATCAGTCTAGAGGTTCCTCAAAAAATTGGACATAGTACTACTGGAGGATCCAGCAATACCTCTCCTGGGCATATACCCAGAAGATGTTCCAACTGGTAATAAGAACACATGCTCCACCATGTTCATAGCAGCCTTATTTATAATAGCCAGAAGCTGGAAAGAACCCAGATGTCGCTCAACAGAGGAATGGATACAGAAAATGTGGTACATTTACACAATGGAGTACTACTCAGCTATTATAAACAATGAATTTATGAAATTCTTGGACAAATGGATGTATCTGGAGGATATCATCCTTAGTGAGGTAACCCAATCACAAAAGAAGTCACTTGATATGCACTCACTGATAAATGGATATTAGCCCAGAAACTTAGAATACCCAAGATACAATTTACAAAACACAAGAAAATCAAAAAGAACAAAGACCAAATGAAGTATGGATACTTCATTCCTTCTTAGAATAGAGAACAAAACATCCATGACAGGAGTTACAGAGACAAAGATTGGAGCTGAGACGAAAGGATGGACCATCCAGAGACTACCCGACCCGGGAACCATCCCATAATCAGTCACCAAACCCAGATACTATTGCATATGCCAGCAAGATTTTGCTGAAGGTACCCTGATATAAGTATCTCTAGTGAGGCTATGCCAGTGCCTGGCAAATACAGAAGGGGATGCTCATAGTCATCTATAGGATGGAACACAGGGGCCCCAATGGAAGAGCTAGAGAAATTACCCAAGGAGCTGAAGGGGTCTACAACCCTTTAGGTGGAACAACAATATGAACTAACCAGAACCCCCAGAGCTCGTGTCTCTAGCGCATATGTAGCAGAAGATGGCCTAGTTGGCCATCATTGGGAAGAGAGGCCTCTTGGTCTTACAAACTTTATATGCCCCAGTACAGGGGAACACCAGAGCCAATAAGTGGGAGTGGGTGGGTAGGGGAGCAGGGCAGGAGGAGGGTATAGGAAACTTTCGGGATAGCATTTGAAATGTAAATAAAGAAAATATCTAATTTTTAAAAAAAGACATGGAATGCTGTCTGAGGCTGACTCGAAAATGCAATGATACTTCCATTTCTTTGCTGTTCTCAATCTTGGTATCTTCACTCACCATGCAAGCAGATGACTAACTCTGAGTGTGTCCTGCTGCTGGTCCAAAAGCTTACACACAAAGATGCCATGCAGCATTGCCCTATATGGAGAAAGTGGAATGCCCAGCTGGGCTCCAGCTGTTCATTTCCAGTCAAATTAGACTGCAACCCTAACCACATAAACATCAGAGCTGCTTTCTTGGGCCTTTCCAGTGTGTGTGTGTGTGTGTGTGTGTGTGTGTGTGTGTGTGTGCTACAGGGGTTGGAGAGGTGGCTCAAGAGCTAAGGCCATTTGTTGTTTTCTAGCAGTTTGATTCCCAGAACCCACATCAGAGCACTCACAAAAATCTGTAACTCCAGCTCCAGAGGAAATGATTCCCTCTTCTGATTTAAAATACACATGCATAAAAAATAAAAAGTAAAAAGAAAGTGTCACATTGTTCTCATGAGCTAAAGTGACTGTGGTCTGAATTTTGTGTCAACCACAAATTTCAAGGCTGAAATCAAATCGCCAGTGTGATGAATCAGCAGGTGAGAGCCTTGGGTGATTGTTAGAGTCAGAAAGGGAGAACCCCCACTGATACCGTTACTGCCCTTATCAAGGAGCTAGATAAGGATATCAAAAATGCCATCTGAGCAGTAAGTCCACACCAGGTACTCAACTGTTGGCACCTTAATCCTGGACCTACCAGTATTCAGAAACACGAGAAACACTTGTTATTTATAAATCATCTAATCTCTAGCATTCTGAGCAGTATAAATAAACTGATCATTCACTAAACAATTCCTGGATTAGTCTGATCCTGCCATATATTAGTAAGGGTATTCTAGAGGAACAGAACTTATCGAATGAATATATACATATATTCATATATACTCATATTTATTCATATATGTGTGTATATATATTCATATATATGAAAGAGGGGCATTTATTAGATTAATTTACAGGCTATGGTCCAGCTAGTTCAACAATGGCTGTCTTTACCAGTGGAAGGTCCAAGAACCCAGTAGTTGCTCAGTCCATGAGACTGGTTGTCTCAGCTGGTCTTCAAAATATGCCAGAGTCCTGAAGAAGCAGATAGTAATGTCAGTGAAGGTACAGACTTACCAGGGACAGCAGGACGAAGCAGGTAAAAACAGCAAGCTTCCTTCTTCCATGTCCTTTATATAGGCTTCCAGCAGAAAGTCTGGCCCAAATTAAAGGTGGATCTTCCCACCTCAGAACATGTGTACTAAAGGTATATTTTTCCACCTCAAAAGATTTGGATTAGGAGGGTCTTCCTGTCTCAAATGATTTAACTAAAAATCATTCCTCACTGGTGTACCCAGCCACTTGGGTTTTAGTTAATTCCAGATGTAGTCAAGCTGTCACTCAAGAATAGACATTGCAGGCTACATCACAGAGTGGTAGCTGAAACAACAGAAAATCATTTCCTTAGAATTCAGGAAGCAAGAAGTTCACAATCTAATATCACAATATATATTCATCATTGATGAGAGTTCTCCTCCTGGCTTACTGATGGCCTTCTATTACCTTTATATGTGTGCTTCTTCAGTGCATGCACGCATGCCTGTGTCACTTCTAGTGACAACACCATCTGACTAGATAACAAGATGAGAATATCACTCATGTGTTCATTTAAACTTAATTATTTCCTAGGAGTCTTGTCTCCAATTATAGCCATACTAACTTAGACGGTTTTGACATGTGAAGGGAGAAAAAAATTGGGAAAGGATGTAAACACTCTGTCCATAATAACATCTAAGTTTAAAGTTTACCACTGTAAAATTTATCTAAGTTGTGTATGATGGTTATTCTTATTGTCAACTTAGCTACACCTGGAATTAGCTAATATCCAAAAATGGAGGGCACACCAATGAGGAATTTTATATATATATATATATATATATATATATATATATATATATATCATATTAATAGTATGATGTTTATATATTTAAATTCATATTGTAATATACATTAAATATACATATTAGAGAGGGAGAAAAAAGGAGAGAGAAAGACTCAGTCTTTCAATTCTGTTTCACTAGAGAATCCCGACTAATACATCTAGCAGTTTACTTAATGTCTCTTAAGTTTCAAATTTATTTTTGGTAGACATGAAAATAATAATCCTAACCCACCAGACTGAGAGCTAAAGAGGAACACTTCTAAATATTTTATTCAGTTCTAGGAGGTGGCAATGACAGACCCAATCAGGCCAGTTTAGCTCACCATCTCCACTGCCTTCTTATCTTTATGTAGATAGGAATTTAAGAAAACCTACGGTGGCCTGAGTTGGAACATTGCTCCTGATGAGCTAGTCAATAACTAATACTCTATCTTAGAAGTTATCAATCCATTCAAACACATCACATACCTACTAGAAGGTATTTCTTAATCTTGCAAGGAAATCTAATAAACACCATGTTGTCTGTCCTCAAACAACTCATTTTCTGATGGAGCAGTAGGACTCCTACATAAATATTTATATTGCAATGTGATGAGTAAATACCTAAAAGTGCCATCTATGAGAGAAATCAATGATTCATGTCACTATCCTATTAATCATTACCACAGTTCAGAAAAACCAAAGTCCAGAGTGATCCCATGGCCTTCTGCTTCCAACATACCCAGGTGATCAGCTGCCCAAAGAGACTCTGGCTTCAGATGGCTGGCTCACAATCTCAGTGTTTTCAAATTATAGGAAACGTTGGAGGTTTCACATTCTCTGAAAAAGGAGTCTTTCCCCTTCATCCCAGGTTAAGATTGACAGGAAAGAGGGGGAGGCTCCTACCTTCTTAACTTGAGCTGCATGTGTTAATGCCTCAGCAGAGTTCTTAAGACACTCTGACAAAGAAAAGTCAAAAGGATATCTGTCAAGTTGATAACATGGAAAGGAAATCCCAGGTGTGACCTATATAGGAGAAAGACAAAGAAAAAGAAAGAAACAGGTGTCTCTGTTGTCACACTCAATTTGGTGTTTTAGTGTACTAAGCAACTGATGCTATATATAGTCATAGATATAACCTCAAAGAGAAAATAAGAGAAAGGTGGGGGCATTATAAAGGCTGCCTTCACATAGAACCACAGGTATGATTTTCCTTGTTTCTTACATATAACACATTATTTCACATCATTTTAGAGTAATTGTTTTCAATAAAAAGTAACAATGGTTAAACTTAGTTAAAACAAAACAAAACAAAACAAACAAAAAAACCCTCCTTTTAAAATAACCTGTTGAGCCGGGTGTGGTGGCACATACCTTTAATCCCAGCACTCGGGAGGCAGAGGCAGACAGATTTCTGAGTTCGAGGCCAGCCTGGTCTACAAAGTGAGTTCCAGGACAGCCAAGGCTACACAGAGAAACTCTGTCTCAAAAAAACCAAAAAATAAAATAAAATAAAATAAAATAAAATAAAATAACCTGTTGGATCATTCTACTGAAAATGGCAGCTTAATCACAGTATTAAACAATCAGTATTGTAGTTGATCACACTGTAGAATATGTACACGTTGAGAGAAAGTGGAACTTATATAGAGGCTTTAACATCCATTTTGAGTTTTACTCTGAAACATGTTGCAGCCAGAGAGAAGGAAGTTCAAGAACAAACTCTCTCTGGACACAGCTCTGTCGAGGACAGATCTCTCCTGACTTAGTAGGAAACACCAGAGCTGATCACATGGTCTGGCCAACAGTGCTGACATCGTACAGATTTTACAGTCACTTTCTTTATAGTCAGAGGGAGGTGTGTGTGTGTGTGTGTGTGTGTGTGTGTGTGTGTGTGTGTGTGTGAGAGAGAGAGAGAGAGAGAGAATAACTTGCAGTCAGTTCTCACCTTCTGCATTGCTTTTGAGGCAGGGTCTCTCTTTTCTTCCTGCCCCTGTAATACACACTCTGGGCTTTCCGTTAATTGTATTGCCTGGGGATTGAATTCAGGTGTTCAGGTTTATATAGCTCCTGTTTTTAGACACTGGCCTATCCTCCTGGCCTGAAAATCTGTATTAAAAACAAACAAACAAACAAACAAACAAACAAAAAACCTTTCTTTCCTCACTCTGAGTCACCTTTGAGATATAAGACAAAAAAAGAAGCTGACACGCCAGCACAGGCGCAGGAGTGGAAGGTTCTGAGTTCCAGGCCAGCCTGGGCTACATGAAAAGACCTAACATAAAACAATCCAGAACAAAAGACAGTGGTGATGACTTCCATTCAGAAAGGCAATGGGAAAAGGCACATTAATAATTTCAAAATAGCATGCAATCACCTCAGCTTTGTAAGCGATGAATGATGAATCACAGGCCCCAAACCTTCTAGGCATATGTAATATCTCTAAAGAAAGCAGGCTAAAAGGCCAAACAGAGAATTCTGTGTACTGATTTGCTATTTCCAGCTCAGCCAGCAACAAGAGAGTTTTTCCTCTTTCAAAAAAAAGGATACCATCTTCTGAGGTCAAAGAACTGGGAACTTCAAAGCATATATCCTCACTCTATTCCTATAACCAGGAGGGAGGGAGGGAGGGAGGAAGGGAGATGTGAATACAATAAATTCAGCACACACTTTTAGGACACATTTTCTGCACACTTCTTTGGATTTAAGCATGCATATTGAATGAAATATGCAAATACTAACTTTTCTGTATTATATAAAGATTGTCCACTATCTTTTCGCAACATAATTAAATACTAGGCCTATAAACACTCTCATGCTGCAGCAGATTAATTTTTCCCTTTGACTGCTGTCCCCTGTCACTAAAAGCAGGCAGTGCTTCAGAAACCATTTGCCCGTTCTATGTATGGGTTCATCTCTCCACTGGGATGATTTCCTGCTTCTCATTTCTTCCCTTGATTCCCTGATGTGAAGGCCATTAAACAGAGACTCACATGGCCACCTAATGATCTATAAAACTATGCCACACACTGAAATGGAGGTAATTTATACACACCAGGAAACTGTGGGCTGGAATAATGTATCGAAGGGAAGTAGCTGCTGCCCGGGCTGTTTGCTTACTCCAGGAGAGGTCTGGAGACACAAAACATGTGCTGTTGAAACACAACATCACAGTAGCTAAAGTGAACAAAATGTTCTAGCATTGCTCAACAGCCAAAGCATGGATGACGGAGACCTTCTCATGGGTTTAGAGGATTCATGCAAGTGAGTCCAAGGGATGGGCTTTCTTTTAGAAGGCATAGGCAATGATGGAGAATTACTTGTTTTGTTTTGTTTGTTGTTTTTTGTTTTGTTTTGTTTGTTGTTTTTTGTTTTGTTTTGTTTTGTTTTTTAAGGGGATAATTTTGGTTCTATTTTTTGATACTTGAAGGGCTGAAAATGCAAGCTAGACACTAGGAGAAAATATTATAAAAACATAAATAGCAAATGACTTAAAAATTGGCAAACAGTCTGAATAGATGTCCCACTGGAAGTGACACCTAAGGATGGGGACTGTCAGGCATTGGTGAGTGCTTGCCTGGGGTTGTGTGAAGCCCTGGATTGAATTCACAGACCACATAATGGAGAACTCAAAAATGGATTATGAATTCTGTATACTTACTGGGAGTGCTTGCACACAGAATGTAGTGCTATCCTGGCAAATAAGCATGAGTTCTTAGTGCGTTCTATCACCTGAACAAAAGTGAGTGGTGAAACAGATGTAAGGCAGACAGACAGACAGACAGACAGACAGACAGACAGACAGACTGACAGACAGACAGACAGACTACCTTTAGCCTCACACTCACCAGGTTTCTCTTTACATACCCCGATGTCCTCATCCGGCACAGGGTATGTGCTATTAGCATGGGACTCTGCCTAGGTCATCAGGTCATCCCCGTGTGGATCTCTAGGGGGATGTGGAAATTCTTGTACATTTTCAAAAAAGTAGCTACAGTCCACTAGGCTACACTCTCCCTTGGTTCTGAGAGAATACAAAGTAGGTCAATCCCACATCAATCTTCGATCTCACTTGATGTGGTAAGTGTGCTGGAATATGAGTGAAATATAAAATCCGGTGATGGATGCATTATTGATGGATGTTAGGTTTCACTAGCCTGTGCCTTTGCTCTCTTGCCTCCTGAAGGTAGATATCTCTCAGGTCTGCCCAGAAGGCCTGCGCAGGACACATGCTAATCTGTGGAATCATGCTAAGAACAGCTTGGCTCTCCCGCCCCTTGCTGCCTTCTTTCTCACTGTGCGCTGAGATCTACTCACCATTTTTGTTCCCAGTTTAGGAGAACCCCAGGAAGCTTTGAGCTTTTCTCTCACCAACAGGTAGCTTGCATCCCACAAAGCCAGGCTGAAGCAATGGGTCTCTCTCCAGAGTGGATATGCACAGCTTCACCAAGTGGCTGCTGTGAGCATTTTATATTCTGAAGTCTCTTCGCAGGTTTTCCACAGGCATGAATAGGAAAATAATGAGGAAGAGATGTAGTCTAATGTGGGGAGCTATGTATCAGAACAAGGGTAGTCAGAATGAGAGCTCGCGACACTAGCCTCCGAGGGCTTGTCTGTAGGGGACAGACAGCATGCTCCCTTTCAAGGGTAAAGATGGGAGCGGTGCACTGTTGAACGGAGAGAGAGAGATGAGTAGAAAAGAAGATTGTACATTTTAAAGACCAATTCCAACAAGGTCTGATAGGCGATTGGAGAGCCGCCTCGTGATCTAGGTAGCAGAAGAGAAAGACCCTCAGCCCCCTTGTTCCCCATTCAGCTTGCTTTTATCGGCAAGATACAATTTCTTCTCTGCAAACACTTCGGCACTGAAATCACGTTTTCGTTCTCACTGGCCGTGGGGATCAACATCTTTGATCTTCAACTTATTGAAGCAGCTACCTAGTGTTCTACTTCAAAGCATGCTTTTCTCACTTAAGGGCATTTTAATAAAGAGTTCTCCAAGACCCAGTTACCCATCATCTGGCACAGTAAGGAGCTGCGTGACGTATCAGGTCATACAATGCTACAGTCACAAGGAAACTTTTACAAGGGATTTAAAGGGGGTGGGGGGAAGCCCACCAGAAGATGTAGAGAATAGCTTTCTCACTGTATCTCTTGGCTTTGTAAGGTGCCCTCCCATAAGCCTTGTCCCCCTGCTCACATTCTGGCTGTTGCTTAGAAATCAGTTACACTATCTGACTAGGATAAAGCGAAGCCTCCATCCTTAAGGACACATTAGTAGTAAGGCTTGGAAAAACTTCCACTCCTCCTTTATACCAAATGGGAAATGACCACATGCAGCAAAAGTTATTTAAGAATGGTTCTCCTATAAGGGAAGATAGTTTCCCGGTCAGAGCCGTGAATTGGGACTATGCAAGAAATGGCAAATTTTGTTTTTCTTGAATAAAGATGCTCCATTCGGTGTGGAAGGGGGAAGATAGTACCCAGAACCCACCATAGCAACCTGCTTTAGAGAGAGCAAAGCTTCAGGGAATCCCAAATGAGGAAAGAGGAGCTATGATGTCACCAGCAACATTCATGGCTGTCAATAATCAGATCTAAGTTGTGAAGCATCTAAGCCAACTTCCAAATATTGCCAATAAATCAACATTTAAAATACATAACAAGAAAAGCTTTAGGGGCTCATATTAGTGGCTCAATATTTGGCCTACAAGTATATTTGGTTTCTTTGTTGAATTGTTGGTGAGAAAGGGTAGCCTGAAACTCATTTGGTAGACCAGGCTGGCCTCCAACTCAGAAAGATAGTCTGCTAAGAATAAAGGTGTCAGTTTATCTGTTGGCGTAAGGTAGAAATGTAAACATTCAGAGCACTTGGCTAATAGCTGGTTTCTGCAGCAAAAGCAACAATACAAACAGCACAGACAAGACTTGAAGCAGTGGTCTTCCTGACACTGCATTCACTATGTGTTAATACACCTTTTTGGGGTGCCTTCTACTTCTCTTTCTCTGTAGGCTTTCCCACCCTTCCTATTTTACCCACCCTCCTCCTCCTGCACTATTTGAAAATAAACTTAAAACACTGTGACACTCAGCCAAAAAAATTGTCTCTTCAGAAAAGGACTTTATATCCCCTAGTCGCCGTCTCAGAATCATATGTGGGCGAGAACTAATCTGCATACTATATAACCTGTATTTAATATTCTACACTTCTGAAAACATAATTTTTTAAAGTTTCTCCTTAAATCTGAATCTACTCAAGGGTAACTCGTTTTGTTTAACTGTCCTGCCCCTTTGGTATATCTAATTTGTAGTTTTCCTTTTTTCTTTCATGTCATTGATTTTTATTAATTAATTAATTTTTCATTTATTTTTGATTTTTTTGACAAACAGCCCTGGCTGACTTGGAACTCACTCTGTAGGCCACACTGGTCTCGAACTTACAGAGATCCACCTGCTCCTGCTTCCTGAGTGCTGGGAATAAAGACATCCGCCATCAGTGCCTGGCTTTTTTGACTCCCTTTTTTTTTGCTTTTTAAATGTTACTGATTCGGACATTTTGATTTACTTTGATGCATGTGATTTGTCTCTTACTTTCGGGTTAGATATACTGTCTGGGATACCGCTTTAACTTCAGAGGATCCCCTGACACCAATCTCTTTCTCTCTCTATTTGTAATTGGAAGGTGGTTGAGGGAGAGTTTTGTGAATCTAACCTGGCCTCAAATTCACCGTGTAGTCAAGGATATTCATTCATTCACTCATTCATTCATTCATTTGGTTGGCTTTTTGAGACACGGTTTCTCTGTATAGCCCAGGCTATCCTGAAACTTGCTCTATAGACCAGGATGGCCTCACACTCAGTGATCCACCTGCCTAAAGGTGTATGCCACCACCACCCAGGTTTGTTTTCTGTTTTTTTTAATATTTATCTTATGTGTATGGTTGCTTTATATACAAGTATATATGTATGCCTGGTGCCTTCAGAGGCCATAAGAGAGCATTGGATCCCTTAAGGATCCAGATGGCAGTGAACTGTCATGTGAGTACTGAGAAACATACCCGAGTCCTCTGGAAAAGTAGTCAGTGCTCTTAACTTCTGAGGCATCTCTCTAGCTACTTTTGAAGCTTTGGAAAATTCCGGAACAATAGTTTGAAGAATGTCTCACAACCTGAAGTCATTCACTGATTTCCTTGGGTTCATATTGAAATTTATGTTTTAAAGAGTGGCTCTATGTTGTGAAGTTCATGTTCTTGCTGCTGCTTTGCACTGTCAATCCAAAAACCAAAGCTTCAGTCCTCATAGCATTAAAGGGAAACAGAGGTAGTTTATTCTGGAGCCATTTTGAATGGCCATGACCTCACAACAGAGATTTGGGGAACCTCAAATCCCATGGTTCCAACATAGCAAAGAATCATGACATTTTATAGTTTTATAGCACAAAGAAACTCATATATGAAGGCAGGTGAGTGGGCACCTCGGAGCTTGGTTACAAGATGAGGAAAGTTTCACTACAGGCCTCAGATGCTATCTGATGACATCCTCAAGTGGTTAGGTTGGTGGAAACTAGTGGCCCCTTATGTTAATAGGTTTCAGAAGGTTTTCATCTGTTGGACACAGAATGTTAGTTCTGGCACGGGGGAGGGCAAGCAATGGCTGGTCTAGGAGCTGGAGCTAGCCGAGATAACGTGATTAGCTTTCAGACCAGCAACCTTCCAACTTTTCCACAGTACTAGAGGTCTAATCATCAATCAGTCTCTGCACACACAGCTTCCATCCAGGAGTTCACAGTACTCATAATAGCCATTTAACCATTATCAACAGTGAGGCTCCATCTGTACTTGTAGTTAGGTTAATGTCTGAGACTCTTCCCTTGGAAAGGAGCCTTTGGTCTCTTTGTAGTTTATCAAATAATCTGAAGTATAAAACATTGCAAACATGGATGTTCCTTCCCTTCTTGCTGTGGACAGCAAGAAGACTCTTCCTAACCTCTCACGGTCCCAGTCCCTAGGCCTCCCAAGGTCCCAGTCCCTAGGCCTTAATCATACATTAGGTGTTGGGACGGTTTAGTTTAGAACCCCTATGTGACTAAGGAAGAATGTCTGAGAGTCAGCATTGCATGCCCTGAGGATAAAGGGAAAGGGCCATATGCCACAAACTGCAGGGAATCTTAGAAACAAAAACCACAAAGAACAGTCTATCCCCAGGATCTACCGAAAAGAATGTCACCACCGCCTCAGAGACCCATGCAGCACCTTTAACCTATACAGCTATGACAGGATTCCATGTCTCAAAGCACTACACGCCTGTTAATGGCGCAACAGTAATAGGAAACCGGTAACTGCTCTAAAGTTGCATCTGGTGATTTACCATACACAGTCCTACCTCACTGATTCTCACGATGGAAATTGTGAGATGGTATTTACTCATTCTATAAATGTTTTCATCATATTCACTGGCACTCTTTTCAAAGAAAATCTTTCTTCCTTTCTCTCAGGAATACCATAATGGATTCACAGTCCTGTTTCTCTTTTACTTCAGTTTTCGCCTGCATAATGGCCTTTATTCTAAGTCTGATCGCTAGTTGAACTTCAGGTGATTCCTGTGCCCATTTGAAATACCCCTTCAGTCTCAGAGCTCGTTCTTGACTTCTGGACCACAGTGCTTAGAGTTAACACCTTGTCAATCCTGAACATGGAATTAACCAATGAATGCGAATGGTCTCTTGTACTTTTGGTTGAAAAGGACATGGAGAAACCTGGGTGATAGAAGGACTGAGATTTACTCGAATGTTGGCATCGCAGCTTAGCTCCCATTTGGGTGGGTATGGTTCTTCATGCAAAGTAGAGAAACTTGATTTTTATAAATAACTTTAAATATATAGGTTTTAATTGTTTTCTGTGAACAGTTCAGATACTTTGTCTATTTTTACTAGGTACATTATTGTTATCATTTCATCTCATTGTTTAATACCAAAATTAACTTATTATCTTAATACACATCATAATCATATCATGTTCTTAAATTCTTTAACTTTGAATCTTTGTGATACAAGTGGGCCAACTTAGCTCAAAAGAATTTATTCATCGTTTTTCACAACTGATTTTTTTTTAATATGGGATATTTTCTTTATTTACATTTCAAATGTTATCCCCTTTCTTAGTTTCCCCCCCCTCTCAGAAACACTCTATCCCATCCTCCCTCTCCCTGCTTCTATGAGAGTGTTCCTCCACCCATCCACTCAATCCCAATCCTACTTCTCCACCCTCAATTCTCCTACACTGAGGCATCTATTGAGCCTTCATAGGACCAAGAACCTCTCCTCCCATTGATGCATGACAAGGCCATTTTCTCCTACATATGCAGCTGGAGCCATGATTAATTCTTTGTTGTTGGCTTAGTCCCTGGGAGCTCAGGGTGGGGGGGGGGTGGTTGATATTGTTGTTCTATGGGGTTACAAACCCCTTCAACTCATTCAGTCCTTTCTCTAACACTTAATAGCGTCATCTATTGGAGACACTGCACTCAGTTCCATGGTTGGCTACAAGCATCCACCTCTATATTTGTAAGGCTCTGGTAGAGCCTCTGAGGAGTCAGCCATATCAGGCTCCTTTCAGCATGCACTTCTTGTCATCCACAATAGTGTCTGGGTTTGATAACTGTATATGGGATGAATCCCCAGGTGGGATAGTCTCTGGGTAGCCTTTCCTTCAGGCTTTCCTCAACACTGTATCTCCATATTTGCTCCTGTGAGTATTCTGTTCTCCTTCTAAGAAGAACCGAAGCACCCACACTTTGGTCTTCCTTCTTCTTGAGCCTCACTTGGTCTGTGAATTGTATCTTGGTTATTGGAGCTTTTGACTTAATATTCACTTATCAGTGGGTGCAAAACATGTGTGTTCTTCTACGATTGTGTTATCTCACTCAGGATGGTATTTTTCTAGTTTTATCCATTTGCCTAAGAATATCATTAATTCATCATTTTTAATAGCTGAGTAGTATTCCATTGTGTAAATGTACCACATTTTTCTGTATCCATTCCTCTGTTGAAAGACAACTGGGTTCTTTCCCACTCCTAGCTATTATAAATAAGGCTGCTAAGAATATAGTGGAGCATATGTCCTTATTACATGTTGGAGAATCTTCTGGGTTTATGCCCAGGAGTGGTATAGTTGGGTCCTCAGGTAGTATTATGTCCAAGTTTCTGAGGAACCACCTTACTGATTTTCAAAGTGGTTGTGCCAGCTTGCAATCCCACCAGCAATGGAGGAGTGTTCATTTTTCTCCACATCCTCACCAGCATCTGCTGTCACCTGAATTTCTGATTTCAGCCATTCTGACTGGTTCGTGAGATGGAATCTCAGGGTTGCTTTGATTTACATTTCCCTGATGACTAAGGACATTGAATCTTTAGGTGCTTCTTAGCCATTCTGTATTCCTCAGGTAAACATTCTTTGTTTAGCTCTGTACCCCATTTTTAATAGGGTTATTTGATTCTCTGGAGTCTAACTTCTTCAGTTATTTGTATATATTGGATATTAGTGCTCTATAGGATGTAGGATTGGTAAAGATCTTTTCCCAATGTATTGGATGCCTTTTTGTCCTAATGACTGTGTCCTTTGCCTTAAAAAAGCTTTGCATTTTTATGAGATCCCATCTTTTGATCCTTGATCTTAGAACATAAGCCATTGATGTTCTGTTTAGGAACTTTTCCCCATGCCCATGTATTCGAGGCTCTTAACCACTTTCTCCTCTATAAGGTTCAGTATATCTGGTTTTATTTGGTCCACATGGACTTGAACTTTTCTACATGCTGACCGCCAATTGAACCAGCACCATTTGTTAAAAAGGTGGTCTTTTTTTCCACTGTATGGTTTTAGCTCCTTTGTAAAATATCAAGTGACCATAAGGATGTGGGTTCCTTTCTGCTTCTTTAATTCTATTCCATTGACCTTCCTGCCTGTCTCTGTACCAATATCCTGAACTTTTTATCACTATTGCTCTATAAAACAACTTGAGGTCAAAGATGGTGATTTCCCCCAGAAGTTCTTTTATTGTTGAGAATAGTTTTCAATATCCTAGGTTTTTGTAATTCCAGATGAATTTGCAAATTGCTCTTTCTAACTCTATGAAGAATTGATTTGGAATTTTGATGGAAATTGCATTGAATCTGTAGATTGCTTATGGCAAGATGGCCATTTTTACTATATTAATCCTGCCAATCCATGAGCATGGGAGATCTTTCCATCTTCTGAGATCTTTTTGATTTTGTTCAGAAACTCTTATCATAGAGCTCTTTCACTTACTTGGTTAGAGAAACACCAAGGTATGCAATATTTTTCTGAGTATTATGAGGGGTGTCATTTCCATAATTTCTTTCTCAGCCTGTTTATCCTTTGAGTAGAGGAAGGATAATTTGCTTGAGTTAATTTTATATCGGCCACATTATGCTGAAGTTGTTTATGAGCTTTAGAAGTTCTCTGTTGGAATTTTGGGGGTCACTTAAGTATATGATCATATCATCTCTAAAAAGGAATATTTTGACTTCTTCCTTTCCAGTTTGCACCCCTTTGACCTCCCTTTGTTGTGTAATTGTTCTAGCTAGAACTTTGAGTACTATATTGACTAGACAGGGTGAGAGTGGGCAGCCTTGTCTAGTCCCTGATTTTAGTGAGATTGCTTCAAGTTTCTCTCCATTTAGTTTGATGTTGGCTACTGGTTTGTTGTATATTGCTTTTACTATGTTTAGGTATGGACCTTGAATTCCTGATCTTTGCAAGACTTTTAACATGAAGGGATGTTGAATTTTGTCAAAGGCTTTCTTCAGCATCTAATGAATGATCATGGGGATTTTTCTTTGAGTTTGTTTATGTAGTGGGTTTCATTGGTAGATTTTCATATATTGAACCATCCCTGCATCCCTGGGATAAAGCCTACTTGGTCATGGTGAATGATCATTTTGATGTATTCTTGGATTCGGTTGGCAAGAATTTTATTGAGTATTTTTGCTCAATAAATGTTCATAAGGGAGATTGGGCTGAAGTTCTCTTTCTTTGTTTGGTCTTTGTGTGGTTTAGGTATAAGTGTAATTGTGACTTCATATAACGCATTGGGTAGGTTTACTTCTGTTTCTATTTTGTGAAATGGTTTGAAGAGTATTAGTATTAGGCCTTCTTTAAAGGTCTGATAGAATTCTCCACTAAACCCATCTGGTCCTGGGTTTTTTTTTTTTTTTTGTTAGGAGAGTATTAATGACCACTTCTATTTCTTTAGGGGTTATGGGACTGTTTAGATGGTTTACCCAATCCTGTTCTAACTTTGGCACCTGGTATGGGTCTAGAACATTGTCAATTTCTCCCAGATTTTCCAATTTAGTTAAGTATAAACGTTTGTACTAGGGGTCTGATGATTTTTTTGGATTTCCACGGTTTCCATTGTTATGTCTCCCTTTTCATTAATTTAGATACTATCTCTGTGCCTTCTAGTTAATGTGGCTAAAGGTTTATCTATCTTGTTAATTTTCTCAAAGAACCAACTCCTTGTTTTGTTGATTCTTTGTATAGTTCTTTTTGTATTTTGTTGATTTCAGCCCTGAGTTTGATTATTTCCTGCTGTCTACTCCTCTTGGGTGTATTTTGTCGTTGTTGTTGTTGTTGTTGTTGTTGTTGTTGTAGAGCTTTCAGGTGTGCTGTCAGGCTGCTCGTGTAAGCTCTCTCCAGTTTCTTTTTGGAGGTACTGAGTGCAATGAATTTTCTTCTTACCACTGCTTTCATTGTGTCCCATATAGTTTGGTATGATGTGTCTTCATTTTCATTAAATTCTAAAAAGTCTTTAGTTTCTTCCTTTATTTCTTCTTTGACCAAGTTATCATTGAGTAGACCATTGTTCAGCTTCCACTTTTGTATATGTGTGCTTTCTGTTGTTTTTGTTGAAACTTAAGTCTAGCCTTATTAGTCTGTGGTGATGTGATAGGGTACATTGGATTATTTCAATCTTCTTGCATTTGTTGAGGCCTGTTTTGTGACCAATTATATGGTCAATTTTGGAGAAGGTACCATGAAGTGCTGAGAAAAAGGTATTTTCTTGTGCTTTAAGATGAAATGTTCTATAAATATATTTTTAGATCCATTTGGTTCATAACTTCTGTGAATTTCAATGTGTCTCTGTTTTGTTTCTATTTTCATGATCTATCCATTGCTGAGAGTGGGGTATTGAAGTCTCCCACTATTATTATTTGGGGTGCAATATGTGCTTTGAGCTTTAGAAAAGTTTAATGAATGTGGATTCCCTTGCATTTGGAGCATAGATGTTTAGAATTGAGAGTTCATCTTGGTAGATTTTTCCTTTGATCAGTGTAAAGTGTCCTTCCTTACCCTTTTTGATAACATTTGGTTGAAAGTTGATTTAATTTGATATTAGAATGGCTACTCCAGCTTGTTTCTTGGTACCATTTGCTTGGAAAATTGTTTTCCAGCCCTTTATTCTGAGGTAGTATCTGTCTTTGTCCCTGAGGTAGGTTTCCTGTATGCAACAAAATGCTGGGTCTTGTTTATATATCCAGTCTGTTAGTCTATGTCTTTTTATTGGGGAATTGAGTCCATTGATATTAAGAGATAATAAGGAAAAGTGATTGCTACTTCCTGTTATTTTTGTTGTGAGAGGTGGAATTACGTTTGTGTGATGATATTCTTTTAGTTTTGTTGAAAGATTACTTTTTTGCCTTTTCTAGTTTGTAATTTCCCTCCTGTGTTTGTGTTTTCCATCTATTGTCCTTTGTAGGGCTAGATTTATAGAAAGATATTGTGTAAATTTGGTTTTGTCATGGAATATCTTGTTGTCTCCATCTATCGTAATTCAGAGTTTTGCTGGGTATAGTAGCCTGGGGTGGCATTTGTGTTCTCTTAGGGTCTGCATGACATCTGCCCAGGATCTTCTAGTTTTATAGTTTCTGGTGAGAAGTCTGGTATAATTCTGATAGGTCTGCCTTTATATGTTATATGACCTTTTCCCCTTACTGCTTTTAACATCCTTTATGTTTAATGTATTTGATGTTTTGATGATTACGTGACAGGAGGAATTTCCTTCCTGGTCTAGTCTATTTGGAGTTTTGTAGGCTTCTTGTATGTTCATGGGCGTCTCTTTCTTTAGGCTAGGGAAATTTTATTCTATAATTTTGTTGAAGATATTTGCTGGCCCTTTAAGTTAGAAATATTTGCTCTCTTCTATACTTATTATCCTTAGGTTTGGTCTTCTCATTGTGTCCTAGATTTTCTGGATGTTTTGGGTTAGGAGCTTTTAGCATTTTGCATTTTCTTTGACTGTTGTGTCAATGTTTTCAATGGTATCTTATGCCCTGAGGTTCTCTCTTCTATCACTTGTATTTTGTTGGTGATGCTTATGTCTATGACTCCTGATCTCTTCCCTGGGTTTTCTATCACCAGGGTTGTCTCCCTTTGTGATTTCTTTATTGTTTATATTTCCATTTTTAGATCTTGGATAGTTTTGTTCATTTTCTTCACCTGCTTGATTGTGTTTTCCTATAATTCTTTAAGGAATTTTTGTGTTTCCTCTTTAAGGACGTCTACCTGTTTTCCTATGTTCTCCAGTATTTCTTTAAGGGAGTTATTTATGTCCCTCTTGAAGTCCTCTATCATTATCATGAGATGTGATTTTAGATCTGAGTCTTGCTTTTCTGGTGTGATGGTTTATCCAGGATTTGCTGTGGAGGGAGAATTGGGTTCTGATGATGCCAGGTAACCTTGGTTCCTACTGCTTATGTTCTTATGCTTGCCTTCTACCATCTGATTATCTCTAGTGCTACCTGCCCTCACTAAATCTGACTGGAGCCTGACCTTCCTGTAATGCTGGGTGTGTCAGAACTCCCCAGAGTCCTGCTGTCTCTGTGATCTTGTGATTCTGGGTGTTTGAGAGTTTCTGGGAGTCAAGCTGCCTCTGGGACCCTGAGAACCTTGTGTGACCAAGATCCTGTGACCCTGTGTTGCTGTGATCCTGTGATCCTGGTTGTGTTAGAGCATCTGGGATTTGAACCTCCTCCGGGTGCTGTGGGACTGGCTCTGGAGTTTGCACCCAAGGTAAACCGCAGCAGATTGGAAGGATCCTGAACCAATGATCTGGTAAAGTTCCTGCATCCCTTGATCCTGTTGGTCCAAGTTACTCCTGGTGGTGTTGGAACAGAATTTTTTTTTTAAGTTAGAGTTAGGAGCATTTTCTTTACATCCAGATTGGATACCAATTTACCCATTTTTATCCTAGGGTTTCTACATTCTCCTTTGCATTGATAGCTTGTCAATTTGTGTAGATGTTATGGTTTGAATGTGAAATGTTCTGTATTGGCTAACGTGTATGAACCTCACTCAGACCAGTGGAGCTGTCAAGGGAGGCATTGAAACAATTAGGACAGAGAGTGTTTCCTGGAGAAGTGTGTCAGGGGACAAGCCTCTGAATGGTATAGTCCAGCCCATGTGCAGTTGGTTGACTTATTTCTGTCTCTCCACAAGATGTGTGCAGTCCTATGGGCATGTTCCCATGTAAACTCAGCCAGGTCTCCCCCACTGTGTCTGCATCCTAAAGCAGAATTCATCCCTCTTTTCTTAAGTCATTTGTGTCTAGTGTTTATTCGCAGTGAAGAGACAAGTAGCTAACACATGAACTAAGCATCTAAAGTTACTGTTAACTCCATTCCAAGAACAGATACTGTGAAGTTCATCTTCCCTTTAATGCTCTGATATGTGTTCTTTACACTTGTTACATTTTTGGCTGGTTTTTGTTCTTATGCTAAGTCTTCCTGTCTATTCACTCACCACCATCAGTACATCCTTCTAATCACAGTTCTAATCATATGTTTTAGCATATTAGAGCTCTCTCTCTCTCTCTCTCCCTCTCTCTTAAAGCATTTCCTAGTTATTCACATTCTCTCCAATTTGTAAACATTAGAATGAATATTTATTCTCACTCAGGGGAAAGTGGCTGGTGAGTACTGCATTCATCAGCTTATTACCTTAAGAATATCTGAAATATGTGTGAGTCACGTTGAGAAGATGCCACAATGGTTGTTCAACTCGTATATATGTTGCTTGAACATTTCATGTATTTCATGTAGCTGTTTGCTATTGTGGATATTATTGTCTTTTTAAAAGAAAAGGAATATGAGCTGTAGGTCGCGGCTCATCTTTCTGTGGACCTAGCACTGGAAATGCTGAGGCAGGAGCATTGCCATGAGTACAATCCCTGTTGTCTGACATAGAACCTCTAAGTTAGCCTATGCTACAGAGTGAGATTATGTCTCAGAAGGAAGGGAATTCTGAAATCCTTTCTTTTTTACTGTTATGACTCACTTCAGTGGTTTTCGACTTTCTTAGTCCATTGGAAATATCTCAAAAGCTTTTTAAAAAATGTACTGAGGCTCCTAGAGGATGGGAAGATGACTCAGCTGGTAAAGTGCTTGCCATGAAGGCAAGAGAATCTAAGTCTCCATACTTCTCTAAAGGAGGGATGTGGGGAGGGAATAGGAAGTGTTTCATCTGTCCTTTCTCACATTAGACTCTCATATGCTCTGGTTTTCTTCACACTTCCTGCACCTTTCCTTCTCTGGAGCTATTTGGACCTTGCAACACTGTGCTCATTGATGGTGAACAGTCTTCTCTGGTCCTCACTAATGCTGTAAATGTGGGGTCTGAACAGCTTTATTTATTGATTAAAATTTAAAGAATAGATCAAAATAGCTCAGAACTTTTGTAGGTGTGTACATGTGCACGTATGTGTTCATATGTGAAAGTGCATGTGTACATATGTACACGTAAAACACAAAGTTCCACCTCAGGTGCTGTTCCTCAGATGCCCTGTTCCATGCTTTTAGGTCTGGTACTCATGAAGTAAGTTATACTAGCTAACTAGTGATCACTAAGGATCTGCCCATCTCTGTCTTCCCAGTGCTGGGATTAGAAGGGTATGCTACCTCACCATGCCTAACTCTTTTCCTGTCTGTGAGATTAGATGCAGGTCCTCATGCTTGCAGAGCAAACACTTTCAAACTGCATCATTACCTCAGGTCCAGAACTTTCTTACATTCTCCAAAGTTGTCGTTCTAACCATTTTCTTCATTAGGCTAATGACTTATATCCACTCTGCATCATTATTTTCTTCAGAGCACTGCCACAGATAGTCCTTCAGCTATTCAGGAATTCTTTAAAATATAAGTATAATTTCAAATGAAAAAAAAAAAAAACAAGGGCTAAAAATTATTGAAAAAATTCATCAATGTTACATTCCTCTTTAGAACATAACAACTCAAAATCAGATTCCAATGTCAAATTTATCATTCTTTGTATAGCACCTTTTATAGCACACTTCTTGCATTTTCATAGAATGACAAGTAATGGAATACTTCTTGAAATTGTTGTCCAAAGTGCTAAAATATCCCCCCAAGTAAAGTAGTGTTTCCCAGGTAAAGTACTGAAAACCAAAGTTCATTCTCTCTCTCTCTCTCTCTCTCTCTCTCTCTCTCTCTCTCTCTCTCTCTCTCTCCTTTCTTCCCTCCCTCCCTCCTTCCCTCCCTCCCTCTCTCCCCCTCTCTCCCTCCCTCTCTCCCTCTTCCTTCCTCCCTTTTCCCTCCCTCCCTCTTTTTCCCTCTCTCTTTCCCTTCCTCACTCTCTCGTTTCCCCCCTCCCTCCTTTTCTTCCCACTCACCATCACCTCTCTCTCTCTCTCTCTCTCTCTCTCTCTCTCTCTCTCTCTCTCTCTCTCCCTTTCATCTTTTTTTCTGGAATACACATGATTTCCCTCTCCCTGCTATCCCCCCCCCACGCACACACATTTAAGAACTATAGCTGCTCCCTGGGAACACTACAATGAGACTGTGATCCTAAGGGTCAGAGCCATCTCCCACAGTTTCTCATGCCACTTAAACTTGTGAGCACATGTTGCTGACATAATGATATAAACCATAATGATATAATGCCACTGAGAACCATGGGCCACAGTGTGCAAAAACCACAACAAACTACAGCAGTGTAGGGGGAGTCATAAGGTGCGCTGACTCGTGAGGTTGATATTTGCAAAATAGAACTGATGTTAAATGTTTCAATATTTAGAAGAAGAAAAAGAAGAAGTAAAAAACATAAATAAAACCATGAAATTAAGGTTACTAAATCCTATATTTCAGGCATGTTGGGTAGTTTCTTTACTAACTTGATCTGGAAAGAGAGAATTTTAACTGAGAAAAATCCTTTCATCATATTGACCTAAGGTAACTTGTGGGATATTGTCTGATGAATATGGGAGGGCCCAGCTCCCTGTAAGCAATGCCATCCGTGGGTTGGTGGTCTTGAGTTGTATCACAAAACAGGCTGAGGAAAGCAATAAGGAGCAAGCCAGTAAGCAGAATTCCTTTATGGCTTCTGTATCAGTTCCTGCCTAGAGTCCCTGTCTTGACTTCCCTGAATAACGGACTATGGACTATGACATGGATGTGTGAGACAAATAAACTGTTTCATTCCTAAGTTGCTTTTGGACAGCGTATTACATCTAATTATAGAAAGCAAACTACCATTCCATGTATGAAAATAATTCCTCTCAGTTAAATAAATAAGTTTCTTGGATATTGAGAAATGTAATATTTTGTTACTTTAATATACAGTTGGACTAAAGACTACATTTAATAAACAGATTTTTAAATAACTACCCACAGAATGACTATTCAATTAATATCATCTTTTGGGGCTGGAGAGATGGTTCAGCAGTTAAGAGCACTGACTGCTTTTCCAAAGGTCATGAGTTCAATTCCCAGCAACCACATGGTAGCTCACAAACATCTGTAATGCGATCCAATACACTCTTCTGGTGTGTCTGAAGACAGCTACAGTGTACTCGTATAAATAAAATAAATCTTAAATAAATAAATAAATAATAAAAAATAATATCACCTTTCATGAGTACCCAAACACTAATGGAAGTCTCTAATTTTCATCCTTATATTTGTGATAATTGATAAAGAGTATGATTAAAAATTAGAGAGCAAATATCAAATTTATAGCTACTCTGACTTGGAGAACCCAACTAGAAAATAGCATGTACATAAAATGTATATGTTGATTCAGAGAACTTCAGATGTACAGTTAAATGAAAAAAACATTTCAAATATCAGTTGTCCCTAAGTAGTTCCCCAAAGAACATGTTGTCTTTATAGTTTATGCAGCTGGAGACTGAACTTATCAGAAGACATCTACTGCATGACTTAATCTGCATAGTGACTTTAAGAGACATGTTGGCAAATAGGATTGTGTCTGGAGAAAATTAGGGTGTGCAAACCACAGCAACTGGGGACCACTGAAGGATATGGATCATTTGGTAACTAGAAAACATGAAACACAGTACAAACGCTTTCAACATTACAAGTTATGGATGCTAGAAACCAGCTTAGATCACACTGTGCTACTCCAGAGAAAAGTAAGGGGCCAGAAAAGTGAGATTTATGATGTTAGGTCCCTTTAATGAAATTTCAGCAGTGACAACTCTTTCCAAGTGAAATATAGTCACATGACACCCAAGGACAAGAATATATTCTTAGAATATATTGTTATGTGACCTCATCATTCGGTGACCATCACAGACAACCATCTACACAAATTAATATGGTGACATCATTACTAGGTGGTGTGGTCCAAGAATAAGTGTTATATTCATTCTGCTGTTAAGTAAAACCCCAGTATGCATTGGGGGACTGTACTTCTAACACTGTAACTCCCTATTGACCACCATCCACATCTCTACCCCTACACTTTAAATGTCTATGTCCCTACCCCATGCACATCCACACTTAAAACTCCTAATCAGGGTTCAAAAATCATATACTCATCCATAGATCCCACTTCTGTAAATCAGAAGCAGTTTATACATGTAAATTTTAAAACTGCTAACCATTCTTTCAACCAATACACTGCTAGTACCGGTTATACTGTCAGATATCAAGACAGAACCATAGCTCCCCAGGTGTTGCCACTGTAGAGTTTATATTTTATAGGAGAGGTGATTATGAATGAACCACAGGGATGAATCAAGTAATAACACAATTATACATCCAGACAAGCAATCTGAAGAAGGAATACAGGGACAGTAGAGGTGGAAGTGACGTAGCCTAAGAGCTTCCATGGATGAAGGGCACCTAGCTACAAACGAGCTACTAGTTAACCAGTAAGGCTCAGGGTGAGGAGACCTATGCAGAACTATAGCATGGACCAGGTCCTATGGCAGAAATGAGACTGGAATGTTGGAAGGATTGAGAGACAGAAGCATGGCTGTGGCTGGAAAGAGAGATAAGAGTCTGAGCGATGGGTTCAGGATGGAGATGCAGCAAAGACTGACTGGCGTAAGGTCATGAAACACACACAGAGGGTTTGGGCACTGAAGCTAAGAGAAAATGAAAACCAACTCTGGGCGAATATTGCATATATATGAATGGAATGTTGGTCCTAAGAATTGCATTTTTTTAAACACAAGTCTAGCACCCTTGTAGAAAACAATCTGTTGGTCGAGCAGAGCCAACATTAACTATGATAGCATCACAGGCAAGCACTCTATGGAATTAAGGATACCAACGGACATGTCTGACATACAGAAAACAGAATTTATAGATCTGTTTTACAGGGAGTGTTCCAAGACACAAGTTTTGGGTTTAGGGCCTATGAGAGTGGATGAGTGGCAACATGATTTATTGGGACAATACCACTGAAGCAGGGTACACTGGTTTATTCTTGAACATGTTGAGGTTTGAGCTGGTCTTATGATATTGAGATAAACTTACTGCATAAGCCATTACATGCAGTCCAGAGGGCTAGGGCAGGGCAAGCCATGAGTTCATCCTATTGGGGAATATCGTATTACGTTAAAATGACCATAGAAAAAATACATAGGTAGCCTTCAGTGTAGATAGAGCAATTTCAGGATGTATGTGCTGTCAAATATCAGGGCTATCACCATCTATATTGCTGGTGCCATCTGTTAATTAAATTAACCACAATTTTAAATAGCAAAGATAAAGCCAAAGGCCAGTGGAGTTGTAGCTAACCTGCTTGGCCAAGTCGGCACTGCACAGCTCTGATTCTTTGGATAATGAGATGGTGTGTACACTCTCATGGGAGCTGAAACGACTTCAAAGAAATCCTCACCCATCTCTCTTCATTCCTGCAAGAAGAAAAGGCAGGCCATGCCAAGGGAGTGAACAGTGTGTATAAGGTGAGAAAGCAGTCCAATTAAATTGCAGGGGGATGGTAGAAGTGAGCAGGGAAGAAAACCTACACAGTCTTTGATAAGCAAGGGAGTTGGAAGCAAGTTTAAAAAAAAATACAAGAAGAATGAAGGCTAGCATCAGCAATACTGGGTTTCCTTCCTAACCATTTCCCTGCATGTTATTTAGCAGTCAGTCACACACGGGGCATAATGAAATGTGTTTCAGCTCACATTGTCTCTGATTCCAAGTTTTACTGGAAAATAAATAGATACCACTAAATTAGTAGGTGCATCTCTAGAAAGCCAGAGGATGTCTGAAAGGAAATAATTCTTGGAGTTTCCCAGACAGTTGACAGCATAGAAGAGCACGGACTTCTGGGGCGCTTTGTTAATGACTTAGGGAGACTGATCAGGCACTAACTGGACTCTGGCGGCTCCGTCGGGAAAAGGAGACTTCTTAACATTAGACTGCAGGAAACTTGAAAGCTGCTCAGAAGGATTCTTCCTCAGCCCTTGGTCTAGTGCATTCGCTTTCTTTTTTCTTTGCATAATTTTGCATATTTGTTTTCATTCGTTTTGTTTTGCATACATACGTCCTTTGTGCATATGTGTATCAAATTAAGACTTTAAAAGCGGCACGTATGAATGGTGTGTGCACGGAGTGGGTTCGAGTCTTCCGCGGACCCACAGAGCAACGCTGGTACCATTTCAGAGACTGCACAGAGCCTTACTGTAGCTCATGCCAGTGTTTGCCTAGGCCCCTCTCACACTGAGGAAAGAATGCAGGCCATCTGAAGGCACTGAGCAGGCAAAGCCACCTGGAGATGCACCTCTTCTTCCCCTGCTAGTTCAAAACAGGGCAGTTAACACCCCCAGTGCACCACGGCGCATGTCTACTCTTCAGTTTAGACTGGTGTCTCAGCTCTCACACCCTGGGTCTCCTCCACGATCCATTCTTGCCCTGCCCTGAGGCAGCAAGGGAGCCCCGTGCGGTGTTCTCACTAATTATCTCTGATGTGTGGTTGGCAACCTTATTTGCGAGGCTCTGTCTATAGTCTGTACTGGGTTGGCCTCTCCCCTTGGGAGATAAGAAAATGTGTGTCTTTGAATCAAAAGATCTGAAAATACAGTCAAGATGTACTCCTGTGATCCCTTAATGTAGTTTAAGCCAGGGCCCCTTTATTGTCTCTCAAACACCATTTCCCAAATGCACCACAGTGTCAGCCTTTCTTCAAAGCGCCCGTACAGAGAGCAGTGATGTCTCCAGCTGGAAGCAGACATGAAGGACAGACTCAAGCCTGCTCATCACTCCGCAGAGGAGACCCTGCTTCTCCATGGAGACTGGAGATAAGAGCAGAGTGTCTCTGAATTTCAAAGGCTCCTGATGCTTGCTTCCTGAAGACAGGCGGCATGTGGGTTTGCTTCTGGCACACCACTGTTCACACCAATGACATCGCTTATATGCAAAATTAGGCAAAATTGAGTTCACGAGATGAGCTCCCTTGCTTGAGAGAGATTTATTGATTTGAGCGTTAGTTTCTTTCCTCCTCCTTGTCTTTGGTATCCTCCTTATTCTAAGCCTTTCAAAGTGGGAAAACAGTTCTTGATTCGGCCACCATATAGAAGTGTGTGTGTGTGTGTGTGTGGGGGGGGTGATGATAAAAAGAATCTGTGTCTTAAATAATCTCAAATAATAACTGTAACTTTCCCTTGGCTTTTAATTTCATATAGAGGAACAAGGAAAATGCTATGTGGGATGATGTTCCTTACTTTTCTGTCTCTGGGATAAAAATACCAGGACCAAGGCAACTTACAGAAAGAGTTTATTTGGGCTGACAGTTCCAGAGGGGTAACAGTTCATCAGGGCAGAGTGAAATTGTGGCAAGCAGCAGGCATGGAAGCCAAAGTAGAAAGCCACGAGATCAGATCTCAACCATAAGCAGGTAGCAGAGAGAGCAAACTGGAGGTTGGGTGAGGACATATGCTTTCTAAACTTTTCCCCTTGAGACAACAAGGCTACCCCCTAAACCTCTCCAAGTACCACCACCAACTGGGGACCAAGAGTTCAGATGCCCAAGCCTTTGGGGGAAATTTTTCATTCAAATCACCACAGTACCTAATATCCTACCTAATCTTCCCCAGCTTGCTGGAAAATCTTTGATCGATAACCTGGATTTCACAATGCTCCTTTTTCTTCTTTGCTGGGCGAAAGTTGGCCCAATATAATATTTGATTTGGGAAGAATAGCCGCGCCTGACTCAGTTCGTCTTCTTCCTTTTGAGCAGAAGCCGGACATTTCACAGTAGTTATGGCGTGCTTTTTTTTTTTTTAATCTCCAACACTGTTCTAGGCTTTAGAATTAACCCAGTGAATGCAATGTTCTCTTACATCCTAACAGATCAGGCAAAAATTAAACATAATAACAAACTAAGTGATCTTAAAATGATAAATGTTAATGGAGATCTTAATCAGAAGTACTATAAAAAGTCATGAAGAAAAAGCTGAAATTTTAAATAGGATGTATAGAAAAAACTTCATTAAGAGAAATGAATTACTACTATCTGGGGAAAGAACATTCCAGATGAGTACTTCTGTAATCTTGCAAAGGCCTCCTTATAGTGTGGATGTCTGTCTCCACAGATTTTATAGCACCATTAGATAATATTGGGAGGTGGATCTCTGTGAGGGTGGATATCTCATGAGTAGATTTGTGTCCTTTTGAGAAGCCTCAGAATTCCATCTTTTTCAGTCTCCCATGTGAAGACACAGAAAAGAAAAAGGCACCACCTGTGAACCAGAAACCTCTCTCTCACTGGACCCATCAGTGCCTGGATTCTGGGCATCTCAACCTTCTGGACTGTCCCTCTCACCCCCAAACAACAACAACAACAGCAGCAGCAACAACAACCATGTCTGTTGGTTATAAGCTACCCCATTTACAGAGTTTTGTTATGGCTACCCAAACAACTGCAGCAGGGCTTAATTTGAAGAACAGCAAGTAATTCTGGATGACTGGAGAATGGATGTAACAGAACTGGACAGTTTTTGTGTCTAAATAAAACTCCCTCCCTCTGATTGACTGCGGTGACAGTGGTAAGGAGTAGAGTTACGAGTTATTGATAACCTGAGGGAAGATGACAAACCTAGCAGTGAAGTGGGCAAGGAGTCAAAGATTCTGAACGCATTTCAAATGACGCTGACAGAATCAGACCGGACGCAGCATGCAGAAAAGCATCACTAACTACCACAAAGATCTTGACCCAAGCAACTGAAGAATGATTCGCATGAGCCAAAGAGAGAAGACCAAGAACTAGTTCTGAGTAGACCTGAAAGATGAAGTTTAGGGGTTCAGTTTTAGAAATGGTGGGCTTAAGGGGCGGGAGAGGTGGCTTGGCAGTTAAGAGCACTATTGTTCTTGCAGAGGACCCAAGTTCAATTCTCAGCACCCACGACCATCTGTAACTGAGGGTCCAGAGGGTCCAACTCCCTCTTCTGACCTGCTCAGTGCCCCCTTCTGCTTTCTACAATAGTTTAAGGGCTATGCTATGTATCGAGTTCCTCTTGGGTCTTACTAAGGGAAAAGAGGAACTTACAAAGTATACTTGGTTTAGAGCAGTGGTTTTTACCCCATGTGGATCCCGACCCCTTTGGGGGCTGGAACAACCCTTTCACAGAGTTTGCCTAAGACCATGAGAAAACACAGGTGTTTACATTACAATTCATAATGGTAGCAAAATTATGGTTATGAAGCAGCAACAAAAATTATTTTATGGTTGGGGGTCAGCCCAACATGAAGAATGGTATTAAAGGGTCACAGCCTTAGGAAGGCTGAGAACTGGCTTATAGGATTAAAAATGTCGGCTATTTTTCTTTCTAAAAACCAAGAATGAGTGTTTAAATGCACAAATAAAAACTTTTTATTATAGAAGATGTCAAACACACAAAAGTAGGTGGGAGGGTCTGATGGGCCTCTGTGCTCTCGTGGTTTGCCCTCTAGACTTTCCAGCCCTCTTCCATTCATGTTTTACTTGCCCTTCACTCTTGAATAAATCTATCCTGTCTTCACTTCTTCTTAAACAGTATTCCAAAAGCAAATTCCAAACATCGTGTAGTTTTACCTGGAAATATAGAAAGAGATTTCTCTATTTTGCTTTTAAAATTCAAACAAATTTACTGACAAGTGACATATGCGAGTTATATATATATGCAGGAATATTCCCAGCATCCTATAATTTTTCTGTTAAAATGAAAATACATTTATATCATTTCTCTTCACATTCTTCTCCCTCTATCCCCCCACCCCCCACTTACCAATTTCATGGCCTCCTCTCCTTTATCCACTATTGTTACACATGCATAGAAATGAATAAATATATACGTTGTCAAGTCTGTTTGGTGTTGCCTTAACAGCTATGTTTCTAGGGCTGACCTCCTTGATAACCAACAAGGCATTTGTCCTCTGAGAAGGCTAACCCTCCCTCCTCAGCAGCTGCAGATTGCTTAGCGCTCTTTATCTAATGGCGGGGCCCTATGAGATCCCCCCTCACGTATGCCAACTGTTATTGAAACTTTCTAAACTTGGCCTTATTTAGAAAGCTGTGTTGCTGAGACTCCATCGGTGTAGTGTCCCTATTGTAACTAGAAGGCACAATCTTACAGCCAACTCCCTCACGCTCTTAGGATAGTCCACCCTCACTTCTGCTTGTGGTTCCTGAGCCTCTGTAGGATGTTGTTTTGTCACTTGGGGCTGGACACCGCATACTCAGTTGTTCCATTTTACAAGTTGAGGCTTTTTGTAATTGTTTGTTTGTTTGTTTGTTTGTTTTCCTACTACAAAAAGAAGCTCGTTTTGTGAGGTGAGAGATCTGCATTTATCTGTCAAGGGAACTTTATCACAGCAACAGTAAAAGTACCTAATACAGGTGGCATTAACTAACACCAAATCCTCCCAAAGAATGCCACACCTCATCAGTTGTTACTGGATTTTCTTTAGGACTGCCAGAACCTTTATTAACTAACTACTCAGAACCTTATATTTATTATGAATGCCTAGGCCTTATAGCTAGGCTTGTTCCCAACTAGCTCGTAATTTATAAACCCATTTATTCTATTCTAATTTCTGCCTCTTGACTCGTTAGTTACCTCTCCTTCTTAGTTCCTGGCCTGCTTCTTCCTCCAGGTCTCCTAGCCTGGCTAATACACCAGCCTCCAGTTCTGGTCCGAGATCCTCTCCTTTAGCCCAAAGTCCCACCTTAACTCTCAAGCACAGCTATTGGCCGTTCAATTTGTTATTTGACCAATCAGAAGGTGAGAGTTGAACTACAAACTCTTAAGGCAGGATAACCTTCACATTACCAAAGTCCAGCCTGTACTCAGATCTCTGCAGGTTCAGAAATCAGCGTTTATATAATACAGAGATGATCTCTGAATAAACACATCTGTCCAACAATCAATCAGGTGAACTTATGACTACCCTGCAACTGAGAACATTGAGAACTGATCTCCTACTGGATCAAAGAATCACCTAGCAGTAGAGTGCCAGAGGCTTCCTTCAGAAGCAAAAGGAAGAGACAAAGACAGTCTTGACAGCCAGGAAGAACAAGGATGCACAGAAGCAGGAGTGGGGGGGGGGGCATCTCTTGGGAGGAGTCTTGGCCTTTTGAGACCCAGAATGGTTCTTCTTGTTAATTTGAATCATTCCCTAGAAGTAAAATTGTTACAGCTATAAGAAAAAAAAATCAGCTGTTATGAGGAAAGATTGCAAAGATATAAAAATTATATTTCAAATTTTAAGAAGTAGCTTCTATAGTGAATAGGAGTAAGACATTGGGAGGGAGGTGTCCTGTTCAACACAAAGGAAAACACAAATCTGATGTGGATGCTCAGGGAGGAATGAGAATTAATGATATAACTAAAGAAAACTTAACAGACATTAAGGAGAGATCAAAGGGGGCATGTGTGTGCATGCATGCATGTGTGTGTGTGTGTGTGTGTGTGTGTGTGTGTGTGTGTACACGTGTTCATATTGTGTATAGGCTGGTGGTCAGGTTAATTCTCTGCCTTATTTCCTTAAGACAGGGTGTCTCACCAAACCTTTGGCTCATCATACATTAGCTGGTTTGATGGTTAGAAGTTTCAGTACTCTTCCTCCCTCTATCTCCATCCCCACCCACATCCTCAGTCCCCCAGTGCAGGGATAACAGGTGCACATGGCCATGGCCATGGCCACACCCAAGATTTTATGTGCATTCTACGGATCTGATCATATTTTCATAGGCCCTCATACTTACATAGCAAGTGCTATTACTCCAGCCCTATAATCTTCCTAAATCTCTCTCTCTCTCTCTCTCTCTCTCTCTCTCTCTCTCTCTCTCTCTCTCACACACACACACACACACACACACACACACACACACACACAGTGTACATGCCAGGCAAACACTCTACCACTGTCATATTCCCACCCTCACTTTTCCATATTAAAGTATAGTAATACTTCAAGTGATAGAAATGAAATAGTAATTTAAAGAACTTAAAGAATCTAAGTAAATAATTTTCCTTAGGCTACCAGTGTCTATACTGGTCTCTAAATATTTTTTAATTATTTAGACTGGGTGGGGTATGTGAGTGTGTGTGTGTGTGTGTGTGTGTGTGTTTGGCAAGGAGTACAGCAGAGAAAGAATGTAGGGACTAAGCATTTCAGGCTTCCTCAGCCACAAGATGTTACCTTTACAATGTGATATTTGTTTTTATGTTCAGTAAATATTTAAGGTCACAAATAAATATGCTCAGTCATAATCGCATCCCTCCTCAAGAGACAACTGCCGGTAGCATTGTATTTTGCATGTAGTCCCATAGGCCTTCCCTGTAATTAAGATCCCAGAACATATAGTTCATTATGCTTTGCTTTTACCACTTACAGGAATGCTCCAACATCTTCCTAATTTAGTCTCAGCATACACCTCCCCACCAGCTTCAAATCTAACTTCCTGCCTGGCAACCCCATTGGGAAACAAAGACAAAAATGCCTAACCGAAGGACTTGATCTACATACATAGAGAGCCCTTCTTCTCCCATCTTTCCCCTCTGAAATTAGTATCACTCAAACACACACACATACACACACACACACACACACACACACACACACACTTTTTTTTTATTAAGCCTCAATCTGAATATTATTCCTCTTTTTCTCTCTTGTTCCTTGCCCAACCAAATGATCAGAAATTCTTACCTAGCCCAAAATACATCTTAGATGTCGGCTGTACTCGCTACTCTTGTGTGGCTATGAACACACCTACAGAAACAATTGGAGAGCAAAGACTGTGTTGAACACATGGTTGCTAAAGGCTCAATCCTTCATGGTGGGGAAGGTCTGGCAGGGCAGCTCAGTGTGTGGCAACAGGAATATGTGGCAGGGGCTGGACCATATTGTACACGGGATAGCAGGAACCAAGATCTAGATTGCACCTTCAAAGGCCTGGCCGGGAAATCTCACCTTAAGAAGTGAGGCCCCACTTCTTAAGGTCTCATTTCCTCTGCAAATTCACCACAAGCTGGAGAGCAAGGGTTGAAACCCTGAGCCTGGGAAGGATGTAGATTCAAATTATGATATGCCCGGCATGTAGAAACAGACTCAGTTTCTAGAAATCACATTTCTTTCTTACCTGGACTACTAGATATTTCAGAGTCTGCTCTATACTTTTTGTGCCTGTTTTCCACATTTTAGGGTCTGTTCTATTCTTTTTATTCCTTTTTTTCCCATGGATTTTTCTCCTCAAAAGAGACATGACTTTGGCAATCTCATGAGCCACACCGCTCTCAAATATCTTTTAAGGCACTTATATGAAAAGTATGGACAATAGAAAACTAATTGCAATGAGTTCCAATCAAAGCGCTGCAGAACCATAATGCCATGACTCCAATCCCTAGTGCAGTGAAGTTGCTTCAGTGCTGTGAACTTCCATGGATTTAAAAGCAGTGTGAAACTCTAGTCTACCTCTTTCTAATCTCTTCCCACATGCCATCACCCTTGAATGCACAACTCTCCCTGCCCCTCATTGTGATGCTATATCACTCTACTGACTTAACTTTTATTGTACCACCATCATCATGATCTTTTTGGACCATCACGTATCCATTTTCTGCCTGCTTTTCATAGTCTTCATATTCCATCAAAGTTTGTGGACATAGTTATTGATCTATTTGCTGTTCCTTGAGACTCTAAGTTTTCTTCAGGCGGGACCCACATGTACCTGATTTATCACAGTCAGCCCCTGGCACTACAATATTTGGGATTGAACAAATGTTCAATAAATATTTCCAGAAAGAATGGAGTCTAAACACTTTTCAACTGTATTATGTAGGCCTCTGTGGTATGATTTGTTTTCTTCATTGCTAAATATTTCAACACAGAAAAGAATTATGATGTATTTAATCATTCATTATTATTAAATATTTGATTTTTCCCCCAATTTTTTACATTCAAAAGTGCTATCGAAAGCAAACATTTTAAACCATATTTTAAAAGTTTCAGATAAGTGGTTAAAATGGGAACCAAGTTAAATTATACATACATTTAGATGAGAGCTAGAATATGTCTCAGATATTAAATTCAGATATTTTGAGACATCAATTTTTGACAAAATGAACTAATAGCTTACATAATGGCTGATCTTGACTGTCACCTTCATTGTCTCTGTAATCTCCTAAGAGAGATGCCCCTGGTACTGTGGGTAAGTGTATTTCCTGGAAGAATTAACTGAGGGGATGGCCCTCCCCAACATTGGGTAGCACCTTAGAACAGTGGCCCAGACGTAAGGCAACTAGGGAAAAAGCTATACAGCCTTTTCTTTCGATTGTTTTCATTTCTTACCAGGGAGTGCAGCAGCAGCAAGAGAAGGAGGAAGAGGAAAGGGCGGAGGAGGAAAAGGAGGAGGAGAAGTCATCATTTGCTGACTTCAGCTTCTTGATGATGATGATGATGGTGATGATGATGATAATGACATCATTGGTTGCTGACCCAGCTTCTTCAGCATCCCAAGGTAGACTGAAGAGCACGGGTTTTGCACAAATTATTGAAGCCTAAAATGCTAGATTGTAACGACAGAGACTCCCAGTCTCACAGACTGAGCAGCAGTGAAAAGCAAAGATAACTAGGTGAAAACAAACATAGTGGGAGTGGCCAATGGGCAGACATACTTGGGTGACATTTCCTCAACTGTTAATCACTTTTTTTTAAATAGATTTTTTTTCATACAATATATTCTGATTATAGTCTCCTCCATTTCCCTCTGCTCTTATGATCTTTCCACTAACCACTTTTCTATAAGATTTAATTGTTTACAATATATGTGTATGTGTACACCTCTGTGTGTATTTATACCACATGTGTAAGGGTGCTTGAAGAGGCCAGAAGAGGGGCCTCTGAGCTGGAGTTGAAGGCCATTATGAGCCACCTGACCAGTTGCTGAGAATCAAATCCTGGTCCTCTAGAAGAACAGCAAGTGATGCTAACCGTCTTTCTAGCCCCACCTGCTCAGCTTTTTAAAGACTATATGTCTCACCATCCTAGAAGTTGTCAAGTAGGCTAGGGTGGTTGGTCACTGTGATCTCATCTCCATTTCCCCAGTGCTGGGGTTATAGCTTCATGTCACTCAGTCACTGCTATAAATGAGATGTTTCCCTCCATCACCCCCAACACACACACACACACACACACACACACACACACACACACACACACACAGAGAGAGAGAGAGAGAGAGAGAGAGAGAGAGAGAGAGAGAGAGAGAGAGGACTCTCAGGAAAGCCCGTAGAAGAGGAAGCAGAAAAAGCTAAGAAGACAGAGATGATGGAGGACATCAGGAGAACAAGGCCCTCTGAATCAACTGAGCAGAGCCCATATGAACTCATAGAGACTGAGGCAGCAATCACAAGGCCTACAAGAGTCTGTACTGGGTCCCCAGTCAATACTATAGTTTTCAGTGCAGTGCTTTTATGTGACTTCTGAATGGATGAATAATTGGGTCTCTGCTTCTTGTGCCTTCTCTTGGTGCTCTTTTATTTTCTTGTTAGCTTGGCTGGTCTAGCTTCAATATAGTTTGTTCTGCTTTGTTTTGTTTTTTATCTTATTATATTTTATTTTTGTCGTGTTTTATTGTTATCTCTTAGTTTATTTTGTCATCTTTTGTTGTTATCTCTCAAAGGCCTGTTCTCTTCTAATGAGTGACAGAAAGGGCCTTGATCTGGAAAGGAAAGGAGGTGGGGAGGAACTTGGAGTAGAGAGAGGTGAAACTGTATTCAGATTGTATGAGGAAAGAATCTATCTTTATAAAGGGGGGTAGAGTGGGATCTGGTATCAAATTAAATCCTCCTTCTTTTTAGCTCATGCCCCAAACCACACAGAGATATGATTATGAGATAAGAAAGTAGAAGGGGGTTTTATGAAGGAGAAAGTGTCCAAAGGAAGAATAATTAAGAGTAATAAACATCACATTTTCGCCTCTTTGCAAAATCTAGAAATTTATATGTTTCATCTTATATATATTACATATGTCATAAAATCATAAAGGAACTATTTTAATGAAGGAAGGAAACTAGTATGCTATTTAGACAGGGAAGAGGAAACAAGAAAAGTTGGTAAATGGGTGCTTTAATATGAGCAATGTACCCTGAAATTTGTACAAAACTGTCATCATGAAGCTCACCATTTTGTATGACTAAAAAGAGTTTTAAAAGATATCATACGCTGAATTATTCTAGAAAAGTATGTATAAGTGTTCATATTGGAAAATGTAAAATATCAGCATATATTCTTAAGGAGCATCTAAATGCAGTCATGAACCAAATGTTTTAGTGAGCAACTGACCATATATGCCGCAGTTGTACTACAGATTTATATGGTCTGGTAAATTATACCTGTCTTTTATAAATGTACTTTATGGTCATCTACAACACATTCCTCAGAACATAGCCCCATTGCTAGAGGATACAAAATTGTAAATAGAAAAACAACTTTTTTTAAAAAAATGACTGAAAATAACTTTTCAAAATTGATCAACAAGTTTAGTGTAATCTAAAAGTAATTGTCTGCGCAGGGCAGCTCACAGACTGCAAAGGGTCACTCAGACCCAGTCTGCGCAGGTCAGCTCACGGACTGCAAAGGGTGAGTGAGCAAACTGCTGAGCAGTGCACCTTTTGGGACAGACCCAGCTCTGGGCTCTAGATATCCCGGCACCCTCCTCGCCTGAGGACAGTTCTCCAACTGGGAGGGTTTTCTCTGCCGGAACTTGTGAGAGAGCCATATTGGCTCCCAGGTCAGTCAGACCCAGTCTGCGCAGGGCAGCTAACAGACTGTTAAGGGTTGCTCAGACACAGTCTGCGCAGGTCAGCTCATGGACTGCAAAGGGTGAGTGAGCAAATGGCTGAACAGTGCACCTTTTGGTACACACCCAGCTTTGGGCTCTAGACATCCAGGCTCCCTCCCCGCCAGAGGAGAGTTCTCAGCCAGGGAGGGCTTTTCCCGCTGGAACTTGTGAGAGAGCCATATTGGGTCCCAGGTCGCTCAGAGACCAGTCAATTCAGGTCAGCTCACAGATTACAAACGCTCCCACAGAGATCAGTCTGTGCAGGTGAGTGTGCAGACCACAGAGGCAACACATCTTCTAGGACAGGCCCTATATAGGGTCTTCAACTTTACCTAAGAGGCAGGTCTGAACACCAAAACTCCGTGCACATTCCCTGCAAAAGGAGAGCTCGCCTGCTGAGACTACTCTGACCACTGAGATTCAGGATAGAGCTGGGCTCCCTGGTCTGCTGACTGAGGCCAACAGAATCACAGGAGGAACAAGCTCCAAACAGAGACAACTATAACAACCAACTCCAGAGATTACCAGATGGTGAAAGGCAAACGTAAGAATCTTAATAACAGAAGCCAAGTCCACTCACCTTCATCAGAACCCAGCACTCCCACTTCAGCGAGTCTTGGATACCCCAACACACCGGAAAAGCAAGACTCGGATTTAAAATCATATCTCATGGTGCTGGTAGAGGACATTAAGAAGGACAATAAAAAGAACATGAGTAACTCACTTAAAGAAATGCAGGAGAACAATGCTAAAAAGGTAAAAGTCCTTAAAGAGGAAACACAAAAATCCTTTAAAGAACTACAGGAAAACACAACCAAACAGGTAATGGAATTGAACAAAACCATCCAGGACCTAAAAAGGAAAATAGAAATAATAAAGAAAACCCAAAGTGAGACAACTTTGGAGATAGAAACACTAGGAAAGAAATCAGGAACCATAGATGTGAACATCAGCAACAGAATACAAGAGATGGAAGAGAGAATCTCAGGTGCAGAAGATTCCATAGAGAACATGGGCACAACAATCAAAGAAAATGCAAAATGCATAAAGATCCTAACTCAAAACATCCAGGAAATCCAGGACACAATGAGAAAACCAAAACTATGGATAAGAGGAGTAGATGAAAAAGAAGATTTTCAACTTAAAGGGCCAGCAAATATCTTCAACAAAATAATAGAAAAAAAACTTCCTAAACCTAAAGGAAGAGATGCCCATGAAGATACAAGAAGCTTACAGAACTCCAAATACACTGGAAGAGAAAAGAAATTCCTCTGGACATATAATTATCAAAACAACAAATGCACTAAATAAAGATAGAATATTAAAAGCAGTAAGGGAGAAAGGTCAAGTAACATATAAAGGCAGGCCTATCAGAATTACACCAGACTTCTCACCTGAGACTATGAAAGCCAGAAGATCCTGGACAGATGTTATTCAGACCCTAAGAGAACACAAATGCCAACCCAGGTTACTATATCCAGCAAAACTCTCAATTACCATAGATGGAGAAATCAAAGTATTCCATGATAAAACCAAATTCACACAATATCTTTCCATGAATCGAGCCCTTCAAAGGATAATAAAGGGAAACCACCAAAACAAGGACGGAAACTACACCCTAGAAAAAACTAAAAAGTAAATCCTTCAACAATCCTAAAAGAAGACAGCCATAAGAACAGAATCCCAACCGTAACAACAAAAATAACAGGAAGCAACAACTACTTTTCTTTAATTTCTCTTAACATCAATGGACTCAATTCCCCAATAAAAAGACATAGACTAATAGACTGGCTACACAAACAGGACCCAACATTTTGCTGCTTACAGGAAATGCACCTTAAGGAAAAAGACAGACACAACCTTAGGGTGAAAGTCTGGAAACAGTTTTCCAAGCAAATGGTCCGAAGAAAAAAGCTGGAATAGCCATTCTAATATCGGATAAAATTGAGTTTCAACCCAAAGTTATAAAAAAAGACAAGGAGGGGCACTTCATACTCATCAAAGGTAAAATCAACCAAGATGAACTTTCAATTCTGAATATCTATGCTCCAAATACAATGGCAGCCACATTCATTAAAGAAACTGTAGTAAAGCTCAAAGCACACATTGCACCTCACACAATAATAGTGGGAGACTTCAACTCCCCACTCTCACCAATGGACAGATCCTGGAAACAGAAACTAAACAGAGACACATGGACACTAACAGAAGTCATGAAACAAATGGATTTAACAGATATCTACAAAACATTTTATCCTAAAACAAAAGGATATACCTTCTTCTCAGCGACACATGGTACCTCTTCCAAAATTGACCATATAATTGGTCACAAAACAGGCTTCCACAGTTACAAAAATATTGAAATTATCCCATGCATCCTATCTGACCACCATGGACTAAGGCTGATCTTCAATAACAACGTAAATAATAGAAAGCAAACATTCTCATGGAAACTGAACACTCTACTCAATGATTCCTTAGTCAAGGAGGAAATAAAGAAAGAAATGAAAGACTTTCTAGAGTTTAATGAGATTGAAGCCACAACATACCCAAACTTATGGGACACAATGAAGGCAGTCCTAAGAGGAAAACTCATTGCCCTGAGTGCCTCCAAAAAGAAACTAGAGAGAGCATACACTAGTAACTTGACAGCATACCTAGAAGCTCTAGAACGAAAGGAATGAGATTCACCCAAGAGGAGTAGACAGCAGGAAATAATCAAACTCAGGGCCGAAATCAACCAAGTAGAAACAAAAGAACTATTCAAAGAATTAACCAAACCATGAGCTGGTTATTTGAGAAAATCAACAAGATAGATAAACCCTTAGCCAGACTCACTAGAAGGCACAGGGACAGTATCTTAATTAACAAAATCAGAAAAGAAAAAGGAGACATAACAACGGAACCAGAAGAAATCCAAAACATCATCGGATCCTATTACAAAAGGCTATACTCAACAAAGTTAGAAAACCGGGAAGAAATGGACAATTTCCTAGATAGATACCAGGTACCCAAGTTAAGCCAGGATCAGATTAACGATCTAAACAGGCCCATTTCCCCTAAAGAAATAGAAGCAGACTGTCAATAGTCTCCCAACCAAAAAAAAAAAAAAAAAAAAAAGCCCAGGATCAGATGGGTTTAGTGCAGAGTTCTATCATACCTTCAAAGACCTAATTCCACCTTTCCTCAAGCTATTCCACAAAATAGAGACAGAGGGTACTCTGCCCAGCTCATTCTATGAAGCCACAATTAATCTGATACCTAAACCACACAAAGATCCAGCAAAGAAAGAGAACTTTAGACCAATTTCCCTCATGAATATCGATGCAAAAATACTCAATAAAATCCTCACAAACCGCATCCAAGAACACATCAAAACCATTATCCATCATGACCAAGTAGGCTTCATCCCAGGAATGCAGGGATGGTTTAATATAAGGAAATCCATCAACGTAATCCACTATTTAAACAAACTCAAAGACAAAAACCACATGATCATCTCGTTAGATCCTGAGAAAGCATTTGACAAAATCCAACACCCTTTCATGATAAAAGTATTGGAAAGATCAGGAATCCAAGGCCCAGACCTAAACATAATAAAAGCAATCTACAGCAAACCAGTAGCCAACATCAAACTTAATGGAGAGAAGCTGGTAGCAATCCCATTAAAATCAGGGACTAGACAAGGCTGCCCACTTTCTCCCTACCTACTCAATATAGTATTTGAAGTCCTAGTCAGAGCAATTCAACAACAAAAGGAGATCAAGGGGATACAAATTGGAAAGGAAGAAGTTAAAATATCACTGCTTGCAGATGATATGATAGTATATATTCGGGACCCCAAAAATTGCACCAGAGAACCCCTAAACCTGATAAACAGCTTCAGTGCAGTAGCTGGATATAAAATTAACTTAAACAAATCAATGGCCTTTCTCTACACATAGGATAAGAGGGCTGAGAAAGAAATTAGGGAAACAACACCCTTCACAATAGTCACAAATACTATAAAATACCTTGGTGTGACTCTAACTAAGGAAGTGAAAGATCTATATGACAAGAACTTCAAGTCTCTGAAGAAAGAAATTGAAGAAGATCTCAGAAGATGGAAAGATCTCCCATGCTCATGGATTGGCAGGATTAATATAGTCAAAATGGCTATCCTGCCAAAAGCAATCTTTAGATTCAATGCAATCCCCATCAAAATTCCAAGTCAATTCTTCAGTGAGATAGAAAGGGCAATTTGCAAATTCATCTGGAATAATAAAAAACCTAGGATAGCAAAAACTATTCTCAACAATAAAAGAACCTCTGGGGGAATCATCATGCCTGACATTAAGCTGTACTACAGAGCAATTGTGATAAAAACTGCATGGTACTGGTACAGCAACAGACAGGTAGATCAATGGAATAGAATTGAAGACCCAGAAATGAATCCACACCCCTATGGTCACTTGATCTTTGACAAGGGAGCTAAAACCATCCAGTGGAAAAAGAACAGCATTTTCATCAAATGGTGCTGGCACAACTGGCTGTTATCATGTAGAAGAATGCGAATTGATCCATTCTTATCTCCTTGTACAAAGCTCAAGTCTAAGTGGATCAAAGACCTCCACATAAAACCAGAGACACTGAAATTTATAGAGGAGAAAGTGGGGAAAACTCTCGAAGATATGGGCACAGGGGAAAAATTCCTAAACAGAACAGCAGTGGCCTGTGCGGTAAGATCAAGAATTGACAAATGGGACCTTATAAAATTGTAAAGCTTCTGTAAGGCAAAAGACACAGTCAGCAAGACAAAAAGGCCACCAACAGATTGGGAAATGATTTTTACCAATCCTAAATCTGATAGGGGACTAATATCCAACATCTACAAAGAGCAAAAGAAGCTGGACTCCAGAAAAACGAATAACCCCATTAAAAAATGGGGTACAGAGCTAAACAAAGAATTCTCAATTGAGGAATTCCGAATGGCTGAGAAACATCTGAAAAAATGTTCAACATCCTTAATCATCAGGGATATGAAAATCAAAACAACACTGAGATTCCACCTCACACCAGTCAGAATGGCTAAGATCAAAAATTTAGGTGACAACAGATGCTGGCAAGGATGTGGAGAAAGAGGAACACTCCTCCAATGCTGGTGGGATTGCAAGCTTGTATAACCACTCTGGAAGTCAGTCTGGCATTTTTTTCAGAAAATTGGACATAGTACTACCAGAGGATCCAGCAATACCTCTCCCGGGCATATACCCAGAAGATGTTCCAACTGGTAAAAAGGACACATGCTCCACTATGTTCATAGCAGCCTTATTTATAATAGCCAGAAGCTGGAAAGAACCCAGATGTCCCTCAACAGAGGAATGGATACAGAAAATGTGGTACGTTTACACAATGGAGTACTATTCTGCTATTAAAAACATGAATTTATGAAATTCTTGGGCAAATAGATGTATCTGGAGGACATAATCCTTAGCGAAGTAACCCAATCACAAAAGAATTTATTGGATATTAGCTCACTGATGAATGGATATTAGCCCAGAAACTTAGAATACCCAAGATAGAATTTCCAAAACACAAGAAAATCAAGAAGGATGACCAGTGCGTGGATACTTCATTCCTCCTTTGAATAGGAAACAAAATACCCATGAAAGGAGTTACAGAGACAAAGTTTAGAGCTAAGATGAAAGGATGGACCATACAGAGACTAACCCATAATCAATTCCATAATCAGTCCCTAAACTCAGTCACTATTGCATAGGACAGCAAGTGTTTAATGAAGGGACCCTGATATAGCTGTCTCATACAGAAGCGGATGCTCATAGTCATCTATAAGATGGAGCATGGGGCCCACATTGGAGAAGCTAGAGATAGAACCCCAGGAGCTGAAGGGGTCTGCAACTCTAGAAGAGGAACAACCATATGAACTAACCAGAACCCCCAGAACTCGTGTCGCTAGCTCAATATGTAGCAGAAGATGGCCTAATTGGCCATCATTGGGAGGAGAGGCCCCTTGGTATTGCAATCTTTATATGCCCCAATACAGGGGAACGCCAGGGCCAAGAAGTGGGAATGGGTGAGCAGGAGAACAGGGCAGTGGGAGGGGGGAGGGAACTTTTGGGATAGCATTTGAAATGTAAATTAAGAAAATATGTAATAAAAAATGAAAAAAAAGAAAAATAATTGATCTATATTTTTTTCATAATGTGAATCCCAGCAATCCTAAAGTTTATGTAAAAATGCAAAAGATTTATGATAATACTAAAAAAAATCTGAAAAAGACATTTGGATTTGGAGAATTTATGCCACGGCTTAACATAAAGCTACAGTAATCAAGACAATGCTATGCTATATAGAAATATGTAGCTAATAAAATACAACCAAGACTCCGGAAATAATCCCCACATATTGGAAATTGATGCTATACAAAGGGAAGCATCCAAGCAATAAGTTGGCAAATGAATTAAACAGATAGTTCTCAAAAGAAGAGTTACAGATGGCCAATCAATACATGCAAAGATAGCTAACATCTTTACTCATCAGGGAAGTGTAAATCAAACGGACACTGCCATTCCATCTTTCTCCAGTCAACAAGAAAACCAACATTGACCTATGAAGGGAAATGAAGGAACACTCCAACGCCCTTTGCATCTGCACTCTCACATCAGATCATCACCTCTACAATACTACTACCTACACAGACCATCCCCCGAGCTTGTGGACCCTGCATTTCTTCTCACCATCTCAAGGGGATGGCACTGGAGAATCCAAACTCACCAGTATGTTGATCTTGGGTTTTTAGACTCTGTTGTACAAGTTGCCCATGGTGAAGTGTTTGGTTACAGCAGCCCTCGTAAATTCATACACTATGTATCCAAATTACTATACCACACCAAATGGAGTAGGTACCAAGGAAACTAAGGCGTTGTCTCTCCGTGTTCCTGTCTGCCTCTGCTTCCTTCTTGCTCACACATTTGCACAGACGTACAACAAATTCTCCAGTTTTTCTTTGGTTGATACAGGTGGCTTGATGGTTGTGTTTAAATTGTTCCAGAGTGAACCTACTAATAAGCATAAATATATTGAGCATTTAAAGTTATTAGGTTCAAATGGCAATACCTACACTTTGTAATGTACTTGTGGAAAATAAAACACAATCCTGCTAACATGATAACTGAAGAGGACTTTTGATGACAAAGCTGCACTGACTTCATTGTTCCTCAAATATAATTATCTCCATAAAATGACTTCACTATATCTGCAAAAAGAAAAAAAAAAGGAGAAAAAAATTAAGTAGCGAAAGGTGAAATAATTATTGAAAAGAATTAGTAAAGATGAAAAACTGTGAACACAAGGCTACGATGCCAAAATAGCTATTTGAAACATTTGTGCTTGCTATGGCTTGCAGTTAAAATTTAAAAATAGCACTTAAATATGTGTGTTAATAACATCCAGAAGGCATTTCTTTCAAGCCTGTTTGGGCTGTTGAAGGGTTTAATTTAACCACAGCATTCATTTATGTCTAGCAGTTAAATTTTTTTTTTCTTTTAGGCTCAAAGGAACTGTAAGTTGTAACTATGATCTAATTGGTAAGGAATGAAGAAGGTTTTTCATGTTTTATAGACAACATGAATCCTGATCATTTTACAGCAGTAAATTATGAAATACTCCACTTGCTATGTCTTCCTGTGGAAGCTGGGGCCTAACTCATTAAACTGTAAAAATAACTTGCTGTTTTCGGCAGCTCCTACAAAGGCTCTCTGACAAGGTGGGTTATTTTTATTTCACTAACCTGCATTCACCAGGCAGTCCAGATTCCTTAGCATCCTCAACTAAATCAATTTATAACTCCATCTCCATGTCAGAAGGGCTGTGCAAAGATCCTAAACTGCTGCAGGGGAAGATAATTTATTATTGATTCCCCACCCCACCAACCTCTTTATTTTTTTAAAGGAAAAAAAAAAGCAGCTACAATTCACTAGTTGTTTGGTTCTTCCTGAAACACAGATTAACTATAGGACATATGTAATTCATCCATCTATGTTTCTGTGGGTTATACAAAAGGATAAGCCAGGCCAGAGCGGATAGCTTGCTGATGGCTTAAAGGAAAATAAAGAATATCCTTGTGGCCAGTTAAAAACAAGAGGCAAAAACTCACCAGTCTGCTCTGCTGATGGTGAAGAGCCATAAAAATGTTTAGTGTCCCTGATCTGCTTTTCAAATAAGCACACTAAATTACTTCTGACCCAAGAAAACCAGGTTACTTATTTAATTTTATTGGGGGGGGTGCATTAATTTCATCGTTTTTCTCATAGTCTAAAAGAGTCAAATATCCAAATTATAACCAATTGCTCCCCCACCCCGCTCCGCCCCCAAGACTGGTGTTCACCGCTCCTAAATGGAGGAAGACAATGACACAAAATCTGTAGCCTGCAGCCCTTGCTGCCTAGTCCCCCAAGGATTGGTTCTGATAGCTTTCCCTGTTTACAGTGGCCTGTAGCAAAGAGGCTATGCAGCAGCAGTGTCCACATTCTCTAAGACTAGAACAAGGGCATGCTGGAAATTGGTTCTAATGCTTTGTCTTATTTCGACTCCCCAAAGCCGAGATTCCAGACCTCCTCAGGTGGCTTTAATTGATAATACGTCACCCCTTCCTAGAATTAAGAACAAAGCACACATTGAAAGAGTTAAAGGGAGCATTTGTGCAGCTCAATCCAAAGGATGGACCCAACGACTGCGGCTGCCAGGGATCCATCCCACAATCAGTCACCAAACATAGACACTATAGCACATGCCAGCAAGATGGTGCTGAAAGGGCCCGGATATAGCGGTTTCGGGGGAAAATATACCAATGCCTGGCAAACATGGAGGTGGAAGCTCACGGTCAGCTATTAGATGGAACACAGGGTTCCCAAGGAAGAAGGAGCTAGAGAAAGTACCCAAGGAGCTGAAGGGGTCTTCAACCCTATAGGTGGAAGAATAACCATGAA
>LR749848.1:491020-544777 GCA_902729485.2 Mus minutoides
TGGGCCAAGGGGTGGGAGAGGGTGGGTAGGGGAGCAGGGCCGGGAGGGGGGAGGATATAGGGAACTTTCTGGATAACACTTGAAATGTAAATGAAGAAAATATCTAATAAAAGTTGAAAAAAAAAAGAAGTCGAAAAAAAAAAATTGTCATTCAATGGCTGGGCAGGGAGATGGGGCAAGGAAACAAGAAGGGGTGGGGAGAGAATCACCATGATTGGGAGGCAGAAGAATCAGATTTAAGAGCTGCAGGAGAGAAACCATCCGGCACTGTAGTGTAGGTGGAAAGGGAAGGCAGTCCTATGGGGACAGGGGACACTGTTCAGAAGGTAACAGGGCAGCAAAGATAAAATACAGATTTTAGAAGGTGTCAAGCCAGGAATACCGGAGGGAAATGTGTGTAAACCGTGAAGTACCCAATCATTGAGCTAGTCAAGGCATATCAAAATTAGCTGGTGTGTGAATCCAGAGAGCTCACGGGCAGCTACAGGGTGCATGCCATCTGCTGGGAGCCAAAGCAGCTTAACTAATTCACCTCTACAGATGGTGCCAACGGGTAGGCAAGAACTCACTTTTAAAAATTAATTGAAGATTCCCAAATGGAATACACACACACACACCATAATATAAGTTTAGGAGGGGGAGAGAATTGGTTTCTCAGTGAACCTAACCGTGCCAAGTCACAGGGTTCCACATGAGCCATGAAACAAGAACAAAGGAACACAGCCTCAGGCCCTTCTAAAGGTTTCTAGTTGCCTCAGAGAGCTTAACCTCAGAGGAGCTGGGAGTCCCTGCTGTGCAAAGAGACAGGCTAGCTGCTCTGCAGCAGAGAGAGTCATAGAGCAGACACTGCCTGCTAATCAAAGGATAGAGACAAATAAAATTTGATTTAATTGTTTTTAAGGATAGAAGGGAGAATAATGATTGTTTAAATGTTCTTAAGTATATATAGAATAAAGAAATCCAAGTCTTTGATCTCAAATGTAGGAAATAAAGGCAAAGAGAGAAAATAGAATGAATAAGAAAAATGCTTTAAAGAAAATTTGAAAAAGTCTATGCCATGGCGGCAATCAGGATCTTCTAACATCGTCTACATGGGATTTTTGGGATCGTTCAGCCTGGTGTGACAAAAAGAGCCTGGAAATAAGCCTATACAGTAAGTAGAAAGGAATTATTCAAAGTTAAGTACATTGATGAATAAATACTTTGAGGCTTTTGATCTTAAATTGTAGGGTCATAAGCAGGGGTTAGGTAGCCTAAACCTGCCTCAGATAGTAGAAACTTAGGCCTTGATCTCAGTATTAAAAATTAATCATTGAAAAACAAAACAGGCGGTAGTATAGGGGCCCTATCTCAACAGATAATATTTGTTTAGACTGTATTAATTGCTTTGAATTGTTTTAATTATCAAAATTAAGATGACTATAAGTTTGGTAGTATTTATGATATTAAAAACTTCTGGGAGAGAGGTCAAGCTATTAAATTAATTTTAGCTATGCCTTTAATAATTTCTGGTTACTGCACCAAAAACATGTTATTTTGAGATTGAGGTTCTGTATTTGTGTTGATAGGAGAGGAGAAAAGTCTTTGGACCACTTCGAAAGTGATATGGATCAGATTTGACAGGGGAAGACCCCCTGAAGATCTTGGTTACAGACAAAAAAGAAAATTTCAAGATCACACAGGACAGGCAACTTGATCTGCTGATTCCTTGACATGGGAACAGCCCAATAACTGGCTTAGACATAAGCTGTTTCTAACCAAAATGTCAGCTAAATTTAGACGATAAATCTTATTGGTTATGGAATCTTTAAGATTCTTTGTGTCCTCCTTTATATGGCACGAATAAAATGTTATTACAATTGATTATTGATCAAATTAACTCATAAAAATGACAGTTGTCTTTCACCTGCTTAAACAAGGAGCAAAAATTCAACCTTAATTGATCTGTGCACCTTGCACAATTCATACAAATATCTTAAGAGTACTAAAATTTTTGTTGGGAGATGCATATGTTACAGAGTGTACAGTTTTGGCAAGACTCATCCTCAGGATTCTGAAGATACCTGCTGTTCTAGCCCCCTACATCCTAAAGCTGTTTCCAGAAAATTGCTTCCAAAACAGCTTCAGGAATAACTGATGATTACAGATGACCTCGATTCACCCAACCTTTCAGACAGATTCAATCAGTACTTCAGTCAAATCCTGAGCCTTCTAAGCATACATAGACTGAATAACAGATACTAAAGCTAGCTTTCTTAAATCTAGCCAAATTTTCCTACCTGTTTCCCACCCCTTTAATTTCTCATTGCCCCTATTCAGCAGGAAGAAATTATGGAAAGTCACTGTTCCAGATCCCTTGGGTTTGGGTATCTGGTTATGGTTATTTTATAAATTGTAGATAGGTTGTTGTTTGAAGGGATAATTTGGAAATGGTCATAATTTTGAACAGGAAGAAAATAGATGGGGTGGATTACTAAATTTAGTCTTAAGCAAAGCATTATGTAGCTATAATCTTACATTGGTAACAATCTTTGTGATTGATACAAATTGAAGTTATAATTTTATATTGGTACAGAATTTATAGATTGATGCAGATTTAAGGTTTTCATTGATATAAATTTCTTATATTGATACAAAATTTGAAATTAATATTGTTACTCTTAGATTGAGCATTTTGCCTATACAACTCATGTAAGAATACAAGGCTTATAACCAGTCCTTCTAATAACTGCTATTACAAACTGTTTAGGATGACTGAATAACACAAGTTTAGGGCCAGGTAATAAGTTCATGGTTGCATTAGATTCTAATCTAATTATATTAAAGTGCTTTCTAAAATGTTCAAATAAAAATAGATAAGAGTAGCCAATGGTCAACAATTCAGATATGCTTTTTACAGATAGTCTTCAAAAACATCAAAAACCCACAGAGTATGAAATTTAATATTAATTATTAAAGATCATTTAACTAGAGACATGTCTGCTCCTGACAGTACCCCTCCTTGATTCAAAGAAGAAATTGAGCATCAAACCCTGCATATGGAGTTGCTCCAGTTATGGCAAAATGGCCCCTGGACAAAAATTAGCCTTTTCATCTATAGACAAAAAATACTGCCCAAGAAAAGATACACAGTGCAGGGTAGTTGATAGTTTAGCTCTGCCAATACAGAGTAAACAAGTCTTTCATAGTTTCTGCTTCATTTCAAGGTCTGTCAGATGTTTCTGGGCCAGAAGGCTGGGGACTGATGCTCCAATGTTTTGAGGAATGAGGGACTGTCCAAGTAGTCAGCTGTCTCTACAAATTGGTTAAGTTTTGGAAGCTATGTTTTGTGCTTCCTATATCTCAGGTAATATTTAATTTATTCTCTTATTTCTGGTGGGGTTTAGGACTAATTATAGCCTCATAACCAAACTCCAAGTTTTTTAACATTGAAGAAGGTGATAGAAAAAGAATGGTTTTCAGTTGGTAATACAAATAAAAATCAGAACATAATTCAGATATAGAAGTATAAACTCTTTAAGTCAGGATAAAAGTACTTTATCTAATTAACAAATATGATGAACTAGATGTTAACTATATATCATACTTTGTAATTTACATAATTGTTATGGCTATGCTCAATTTGTACCTGAAAAAAGAAAAGAGCTTTTTTTTTTTTTTTTTTTTTTTTTTTTTTAGATAGAAAAGGTAAGATGTTGAAAATTGGTTCTCATGCTTTGTCTTATTTCAGCTCCCAAAAGCCAAACTTCCAGACCTCCTCAGGTCCCTGCTCCGAGCTGGCTTCAATTGATAAAAAAAATTGCCATATAATGGCTGGGCAGGAAGATGAGGAAAGACTTTTAGATTGTGTGGGCAAGAGACCAAGAGAGAGAGGAGGAAGAATAGAATTGCCATGACTCAGAGGCAAAGGGATCAGATTTAAGAGCTGCAGGAGAGAAACCATCCAGCAATGTAGGTGGAAAGGGAAGTGGTGATGAGAGGATGCCCAGAAGGTAACAGGGCAGCAAAGATAAAATACAGATTTTAAAAGGTGTTAAGTCAGGAATGAACACCAGAGAGAAATTTGAGTAAGCCATGGGGAGGTTTAGAGGTGCCCAACCATTGAGTACTTGAGTCAAGGTATATCAAAATTAGCTGTCATGTCTTTCATTCATAAATCCAGAGAGCTCTTGGGCAGGTACAGTGTATCATACCACCCACCGTGAGCCAAAGTGGTTAAACTAATTCACCACTACAAGGACCCTGTACCTGGGCTGCCAGAATCTCTCCCAGCCCCAAGTTCCTTCAAGTTCATGCTTTGCATTGATAACATCAAATATAAATTGTCTCTGTCATCAGAATATGGTTTGGATTTACTGGTAAAAATTGCAAATAGTTTTTATTATTACTGGAGACTATTATAATAGTTGTTAGGAACGTTGAGATAGAGAGAAAAATAGAAAAAATCTGGTGAAAATCTGCAAGCTCCCTGAACAGAAACTTTCCTCAGCTTCCACAGCCAGCCCATGCTCCCCATGGCCACTACACCTCCTCGAATCAACTACACCCTCCCCACGGCTAGTAGACCTCCACTGCCAGAACTCGGGTTTTATTTTGTGCATGCTTAGGTTTGTAAAAGTCTTATGCTTACTTTTTACAAGTAAAGCGCGGTTCCTGCTTTTCCCCCTGTAATAAATCTCTTCATCCTTCAAAAGTCTTCATTTTATTGTTGTTAAAACTATGTGCTTTAGTAATACATCTCACCAATACATCCTGATTTTTCTCTCCCAAATTTGCAATTAGTGTGAATTGTGGTTTTTAGTAAGGATTTTTAATATTTTTCTTTTTGTTTAACTATTTTACGAGGTCTAAATCTATGAAATCTGTTTCATGCACAGTATGTAACCACTGATGTTATGGCCCAACTTCTGAAATTATTATTTTTGTTTTGTCTTTAACTTGTCTCTCCATCCCTAGTGTCCTGGTATTTGCTTTGTGTAACTATCACTTAATGACTGGGCGTTAGATAGTCTCACAGGCTTCACAGATGAGCAGAATAAAAATTCAGGTGGTTATTTTTCAATTCATTTTGTTTTTAATGTATTTATTTGTTTATTTATTTTGAGACATACTATCCCTATGTAGTCCAGGTTAACCTCAAACTCACGGAGCTTCACCCACCTGTGCCTCCCGGAGTGCCAGGATTCACCAGACTACTACATCAGTTCTACTGTCTGCTGAATTTCCTGGACATTTATTAACTCTGGGAGGAAGTGAAGGAGACTTACAAATGGATTCTATCTGTCAGGTTGCCTGGAAATTTTCATTTGTATGTCCAGTGACATTATAAAGGGTATGAAGGGGGAGGAATCAGGAGGCAAGAACAACACCATATACCTAGAAAACAACTTCTCAGATTTAGAGAAGGTCATGACCATGTCATATCCTCTGTATCTTTCTGCTATGTCTGAGAAAAGCATTCTTAGACATTAGAATGAGGTCACCGAGAGAGATTCTCTGTGCCTGTCATACCACAGTCTCCCACTGGACAGTTTAAAGAAGAAATCTTTGCAGTGCAGTTCTCTCTGTCCCAAGATACATTGTATATAACTGATCTGTGTTCATGTGTGTATGTTTTCAATGAACTTTATGGGGCTCCCACGATATTTACAAGTCTTCACTTTCTTTAAGAATGTGCTTACTCATGCCGTTTTTGAATCACAAACAATCCATATGTAGGCTAGCCAAAGCCTCTCTGAGAAGTGTTCCTAAAATAAAACATTCCACTGGGCCAGTGAGATGGCTCAGTGGAAACTGGAGTCAGTGAAATATGAGCCACTATGCCCATGCTGGGAATTGAACCCTGATCCCCGGAAGAGCAGCCAACACTCTTAACCAGTGAGCCATTTCTCAAGCCCCCCTCTTTATGGAGATATTTTTAAAACTTAAATTCAGTTATGGACAATTTTTATTGTATTAACCCTAAACCTTATCACATTTTTAAGAGGGTGGATTGAAAATGTTTCATTATGTCCTGTGACTCTGACTTTCCATAGTGGTAGACAATACTTAAGGCTGTCTCCAAGGATCCTTCCTTTATTTACAACTCTTTTCTCCAATGTGGAAAAGAAAGAGGGATTACTTTATTTCAAGGTTTTAAGTTGCAAAGAATCTGATTTGCTTTTTGCTTGACACCACAAGCAATTTGAGTCTCACTACCCAAGTCCCCAGTGGTACATAAGCAATACAGCTGCCTTTCAAAGATGTATCAATAACCATCTTCTTGGCCAAGTTTTATTGAACACATCTTTCTTCAGCAGCAAAATGCAATCTGTTTTTGATGAGTGAGAAGGAGGGTGGACGGAAAGGTGAAAGAATCAGCCAGTTAAAAAGCAAGTATTGGCTAAAAGTGGACATATGTGGGAGTCAGGGAGGGGGATTGAAACCTCAGTGTGACTTCTGTAAGATCGATGAAAGCCGTGGAGAAAGGGAGTGGCTCCTGACCACATAACACAAAGCAATAAATGAGTGTAATTATCTGAAGCACATGAACAGTACGATGCCACACAGGGAAGAAAGCATGAATTCACAAAATCTTGATTAATACTGGCTCAGGAATATAATGCATAACCATTAAGTGTGAACCAATGTAATTATGGTTTGCAAAACTATATTCAAATTTGATTTTTTTTATGGGGTTTTTTGTTTGTTTGATTGGTTGGTTGGTTGGTTTTGGTTTTTCGAGACAGGGTTTCTCTGTATATCCCTGGCTGTCCTGGAACTCACTTTTTAGACCAGGCTGGCCTTGAACTCAGAAATCTGCCTGCCTCTGCCTCCTGAGTGCTGGGATTAAAGGCGTGCGCCACCACACCTGGCTATTATATTCAAATTTGAAAAGGCAGTGCCACTGAATGTCACAAAAAAATTACATAGATGCACCTACTAAAATAACCTCAATCCCTTAAACATTTAGGAACTGTTTTCTGTTTAATTTTGTGTGTGCCCATGCATTTGTAACCTATGTATTTGTAACCTTTCTGAGATTTTTGTATGTATGTGCCTGAAATAAGTTCCAGTTGAAGGAGATGTCTGCTGAATATTAATGAGACAGACTGTCTATTTTAATACATGTTTTTGTACAGACTGATTATATTAAAGTACATCATAATTGAATTATTTTCTACACTATTATTTAGGAGTGTTTGTTATATATTTTTAGCATACCAATAATGAGCTTGAAATATTTAAAATGAGACTATTTGAAAGTCAAAGGCGATTCCATTACCAGCAAGGATTACTAGTGTCACAGGTAAAAATAGGCTTCTGGAAGGCATACATTCAAAGCTTGTTTCTCCCTTCCTTTCCACTGAAACAAAACTGATTTCTAGTCAGACAGAGTACTTTACCCTATTCAAGCCATCGAGAGCCAAACATTTTAAATTACTTAAATCTGTGGTCACATAAAAAGCAATAGTGTCATTAAAATTCTGATTTTATTCACCTACCAAATTCTCCCACATGGGTGATATTCTGAGTTATAAAACCATCTGCCTACTTATAATTGAAGCCAGCTTCCCATATTTGGCTCTCTTAATTTGTGAAGGTTCAGTTGTAAGCTAATAAAATTAATTATATTTGCTTCTGAAGAGGCAAGCAACTAGAGAAGTTTCTTTTCATCCCCTTTTTAGAACCAACATTATCTAATTTGCACAACTCAAACACATAAACATAACTAAATGAGAAGAAAGAAAATAAACAAGATCAATAATAAAAAATAGGCACCATTATATGAATACTCACTACATTGTGGGTAAATGCAAAGGATATCATAATACTATTCTTAGAATCTTTTCGGTAACCTTGTTGAAACAGCTCTAGTAGCCATGTCTGCGTGGATGAAATAAGCTTATAGATGTTTGGTGATGCATCCAAGCAAACAATATAGATAAGATCTACTTGTGGCAGGGGAAGAAACTGAAAGCAAATTTATGTAGAGAGAATCTCTTGTGTACTGTATAGAAGCACCACCTGTCAATAAAAAGCGGCTGGCCTATTAGCTGAGGTAGAAAATAGGAGGTGGGAGATCCTGTGAGGAGAGAGGAACTCTGGGATAGAGTCAGACATAGGAAGGAATTTACCCTGAACTCTGAGGAACAGCCATAAAACTGAGAAGAGGTGACCAGGCACATGGCAGTCATAGACTAAAATAAACCAGCTAAATATGTTATGAGCCATTTAGGGATTAAGCCCTAGCTTATGGATATTTATAAATAGTAAGTCTCAGAGGAATTATTTCTGGAACTGGGGAATAGGTGGAAAAGCCCATGGTTATAAGTATATGTTTATTTTGAAGGTAATTTGATAGCATTTGAAGGTAATTTGATAAGTAAGAAAAACATTGACCCTCAAAATATTCCATGATAGATATTCAAACTGTATTCTACAGGTGCTTTCACTGTCTCAAACACTTGACTTAATGTTCTACATGTGCACACATAAGATAAATATTAACCAAGATTCTAGGCAAAAAATTCATTCATTTTATATTAAGGTCTGGGTGTCAAAATACTTGAGATATTCAACTTGTGAAAAGAAAATGTGTATCTTGGCTTATGGCTCTGGAGGTCTCTACTATCTCTTGGCCCTTTTCTTTGGGTCTGGTGTGAAGAAGCCCATAACAAGAAGCATGTGATAAGATAGGACCATGGAGGACAGAAAGTAACACTAGACAGGAAGGGACTGGATTGTTACCTTCTTCAAAAGCATACCCCCAAATGGCCTAACTTCTGTCTAGTAGGCCTTATCTCCCAAGCATTTGATGGAATTATTTAAATCTGAACTGTAACATATGCATGAATGTTCACTTTGATTTTAGCTCACATTTTAATAAAATCTTTATCAATCAAAGAAGGAACATGTTTAAATTTGCAAATATACAATGTGCTGGGAACTTTGTAGCTCAGGATTGATCCTTTTGAGATGTCAGTGCAATGAATGTTTGGGCTTATAAAATTGGCTCTTAGATGCTCTCCTCCAGTGGAAGTGGATTGCTTTGGGAATATATTCACCCAACCAGTAACCGCAGAGTAAGTCAATGCCAGGTCATGAAATAATCATACTTTCACGTGTCATTTACAGTTGTGGAACTTGTATGCTGTTTTGTGCAGTATTCCCACACACAAACCACACCAGGTGTCTTGATAACATGGCCATTTCACTGAGAAGGAAAGAGAAAAATCTAAGTAATTTGTTCAAAGTCACACTCAGACCTGAGGTAATGCTTGAAGGCTAGCTGGCTGACCATAGGACACAGCAGAAACCATAAACATCTCAGGAAAATGGACTCAGTTCTCATTGGGGTATTCCTAATGACATTACCTCAACAGTGTGGTGAGGATTCTCAGATCATAAGCTAAACTCTCAGGATAGTGGTAATCAACCTGTGGGTTGCCACTCCTTCAGGGAGTCACATATTAGATATGCTGAAATATATATATATATATATATATATATATATATATATATATATATATATATATATATATATATATATATATATATATATATATATATATATATATATATATATATATATATATATATATATATATATATATATATATATATATATATATATATATATATATACAACAGTAGAAAACTTATAGTTATGAAGTAGTAATGAATTAATTTTCTGGTCACCACAGCATGAGGAACTGTATTAAAGGTTGTAGCATCAGGAAGGTTGAGAACCGCTGTTTTAGAAAGTTTTGCCCTAAGATGTAACTCAGAAGAAAATAAATGTATTTTCCTTTATATGACTTATGAATAATGCTTTCAACTTCAAGTTCAACATTTTTGTGTTCAACCTCAACGTTATTTTATTTTTCTCTGTAGCTGATTTTGAAGTTAGTAGATGTTATGAAGTTAATTCATAAACTATACATTATTTACTTTCAAATGGGACTTCCATCTGTACTGAATGTTGACTGCATCAAATGACTCAAGGTCGGAAAACGATTAAGAGCTTTGCAAGTACAGCTAGTAAATGATGTTTAGTTATAGATTATATGATCCTGGCAAATTATTTCATTGCTGTGCACTAGCGTCCAGACTGGAAAACGAGAAGAAGTAGAGTCATTAAGGACTTACTTCAGTCCAGGTGCTGTGCTGTACCCTTCAATGTTTTTTTCTTTAATGAGGGCAGTTGTATCTGCTTCGGGGGATTATTTTAAGTAATAGGGGAGAAAATACTTGTAGAAAGGACCATGCAACGTGATATCACTCAAGTGAAAGGGCTGATAGTTCAATCACCAGGATTTATCCATTTAACATAGGTGATGAAGGCCGGCTGTGCACAGCATGCAAGAAAGCAAGCTGATCTCTAAACATGAGCTTGAACTGTGAGCAACCTTCTAGCCATGGCGAGCTGGCCAAGAGCCAAGCAATCTACGCAAGGGCCTAGGAGCAATGTTTTCTGAAATCCCTGATAGGAAGTCCAAAAGTTGTTTAACAACAACAACAACAACAAAAACCCAACAACAACAATAAAAAAAACAAGCAAGAACAAACAAACAAAAAATAATCTTAGCAAAAGAACAGATTTAAAAAAAAAAAAACAACAAAACCTGACTTTCTAACAACTGACTCTCAGGGTGGAAAATAAGATTTGTTTATTGGAACCAGAGAGGAAGAGAAAGTTCATGGCTAGAACACGCTGTCTTTATAGAAAAGAAACAAACAAGAAATATGACTGACTTTTAAAAACACTTGAAAATTATCAAATGTAGGAAGAATAGGGCATTTCCTATTAATTTCCAAAACTCAAAAGGGTAAGTGGTTAGAAACTTTATTTTAAAAAAAGTTTTAAATTTAAAAAACAATTTTAAATAGAAAAAATTTTGACTCACATTCTAAGTTCTTTAAAAGTAAATTGGTCTAGAAAAAGGAAAAAAAAAAATCCTCACCTCTAGAGGAGAAAACCACCTGAACTCTAATCCAAATTCCCAGAGCAGGTGGCTTGCTGAAATTAATATAATTACAGATGTCTGAAGGTCACTTAAGACTATATTCCTTGTGATAGATGAAGGATTATTTGGGTCCACTCAATGTATCTTTCAGAATGAAAATAAAGGTTGAAGGTCATTAGGAAGACAAATTTTGCCACGATATTAGTTTAAGACGTACAGTCAGATAGACTTAAAATCAATTCTTTGTTCTGGCAACATTTTTGGTCTCATTAACTTTGAAACAAGTAAATGTTCCACCACTCAGAGTCAATTTTCTCATCCTTTAGGTGGAAGCAATACCACACCTACTACTCAGGGTCAGAATAGGGGTCAAACGAGAAAATACATGTAAAATATATACTACACTGTGTGGCATAGGGACAGCACAAAAACATAATTAAAATTAGCACAGGAGTGAGAGGGAGCAGAGGTCTTTACATTTCTTATTTAGGGAGAAAATAATAGGCAACCGTTCCGGTGTGTTTCTGAGTTAACCTTTTAATTGTAAAGTGATCTCATCTGAGGCAGATGACACTTGTGGTTTTACCTATTCTGGCCAGGATACCGCAGTACTAAAATGTCCTTTCTTAGGAATGACGTTTGCAGAAGGTGTTCTTTTAGCTGCTGCCTAAATAAGGCTGTAGCCATGCCATTTTGCAGCGTATAAATGAGGACATAGCCTAAGACATCTCTCATCCCCCTAGAAGCTCAGGCTTTTCCACATTTGACACCTGACAGCTTATTTTGCTGCCACAATTTCATGAGAGAAGAAAAGGAATGAAACAGAATGTCACTGAGACAAGAATACAAAAGAATTACAACCGTGGTAACAACAACATATAAATTGTCATCTTTCATCTGTTTCTGACAGTGCCAACATAATATTTTTACCACTTCTAAAAAGAACGTGCGTGAACCCTGGCAGACGCTTCAAATATCAAATGGTAACTGATCCCCCCAACTGCCAACAGAGCATAGAACTGTTTGGAAATGATTTTCTAAAGTAGGACTGGTTTGCAGCGATGTTTTGACCTTCCATTCCTTTCATAGTAGAAACATGTCCAGTGAAATCTATAGGATGATTTGAGCATCATCTCTGTTGTAGGAAATCAACTCCTCCCTATCTATCCACTTGGTTTTCAGAGGGGCCTCCCTGCTAACTGCAGGATCCATCAATATAGTTTGTTGATAGACTTGTCTACCAGTTCTATCATTAGGTTAACTGCTTGTCCCGCATTTCCCACTGGATCATAAGGAATCTTTATCAACAGCCATGATGAAATAAGCCAGGATAGTTTGGCAAACTCCTCCTCAGGCTTTGACTTTCTGCCATGTTCCCATGTAACATTTTGTGAAGAGACCATCAGAAAACAGATAGATATTTACCACTCAGTACATGACAAAATCAGATAAATAACCTGCAACAAATGCTTGCAAAAGCAAAAAAAAAAAAGGAAAGGCGATACAATAGGTCATGAGTTATAGAAACCCTCAATGCAAATATTATTTTAAAACACATATATTTATTTAAAATTTAAATACCTTATGTATGGGGGGCAGGGGGTGTGCATGTGAGTAGAGGTTCGCTTAGAAGCCAGAAGATGGTATCAGGTCTTCTGGAACCAGGGTTACAAGTAGCTGTGAGTCACCTGGTTGGTATAAGTGCTGGAAATTAAGTTTATGAAAGAGTGGTATGCATTTCTCCAGCCCTAAAAGCATTTCGTTCTTCAACAAAAAAAAATCTTATAAAATAAAGCATTTAGTTTGGGACTTGCTTATAGCTTCAGAGGGTGAGGCCATGACCACGATGGTGAGGAACATGGCGGCAGGCAGGCAAGCATAGCATTGGAGCAGTAGCTGAGAGCTTACATCTTACCTGCAAGTTGAAGGCAAATGAAAGGGGTGGGGGACTGGACATGGTATGGGCTTTTAACACCTCAAAACCCATCCTGAATTATACATCTTGTCCAAGAAAGCCATACCTCCTAATCCTTCCCAAACAGTTCTACCAAGTGAGGAGCAAGTATTCAAATATGAGACTATGGGGGCGGGGGGACATTCTCCTTCAAACCACCACAATGGGGAATAAGGAGTAGATGGTCTCAAAATACATTGCATAGGTAGTCTCAAATAATAATTAATTAAAAAAAAAAGTTACTAGTCACTTCAGTCCAAAAATTTCTAGAAATAAACTTTCATGATGCAGGTTTTAGCCATATAGTGTTCTACCAATGGGATTCAACCCTCTCTACACGGCCTTACCAGTTGCTTTGATCTCCTGTGAACTTGTAAATATGATTCTTCCTGTAAAAGAGAAGTATATACTCCTATAAATGTTGATTGTAATAAATTCCTGTTTTCTGAAAAAAAAAGTCTTACCTGCTATTAGAGATAAATAAGCTGAGGATATTTTTAAAGGACACAAATATATATAGCTGGGAAGTATTCTGGCCATTTTGAGGAAAGAGAATCCAAAATGAATGTACAAAATCTGTTTATTGAATTGCTACTTGGTTCAGAGTACTGTGGGAACTTATAAATGCAAATCCAAAAAAGTCCAAAACATCTAAGAGATATATCTAAATCTTTAAAAATTGAGAATTTTTTTTGGAAAAGGAAAAGCCAGTTTGCATAAGGGTGCACAATAGAGAGAGGGAAAAACTTTCTAAGGAGAGGAAGTTGTAGTTTCTCTAGCAGTTTGCAAGATGTGTACATGACAAGCTAACAATGAAGGAAGCAGAAACATTTTAATCCATTCTGTCAACAAGGTCTTCCTCACCTCTTGGCCACAGACAGTGTTTAAGGGGAAATGTTAGCATATTCTTGAGGTCAACATACCTGCTTGGTTAAAATAAAAGACCTGATAACTTTTGCTGAATTTGTCCCACATCAGTTGAAGGAAAGAGAAGTTTAGATTTTCAGGTCATTTGACAAGTATTTATTGGGTATATTCAGTGTTTAAATAATCAGCAGAGAGTCGTATTTTCCTGTTTGGGGCAAGGTTACCTTTTTTTTTTTTTAAAGGTGAAGCTGACATTTTCCTTTTGGATAGTGTTGAATGAAATTATTTTTAAATGGGTTTCCTCCCAGGGAAGCCAATTTATAGGTCAATAAACAGTATTTCAAAAGCTCAATGATTGAAATTATTCTAGGCTGCTATTAGGAAGATGGCTTTGCTCCTCTTCCTAACTCGGGATTCTTGGGTAGAGCCCATTCATTCACAGATAGCCAATTTGGTCAAGTAGGATCCTTCTCTAGAATACCGAAATTAACATTTTCTTTAATCCATGTTAGATTTTGAGATGGAGGAACCATAAGGTAATCCTGTTACTTGCCACGTAGATGGGGGATGCTGAGGAGTCAGAGCTGCAGAGAGAGACAGAAAGCATAGCTCTTGTGCATATTAGTGCTTGCAAACCCATTGGGGAGATAAGGAGGAAAGAGGAAATTTCAAGGATGGGAATTTCGCCCTCTGGAGAGTCTGTGGCCTGTGATTACTGCTTTTACTTTGTCATTCAACCATCTTCTGTTGTCTCAGGATACAGCACAACTGTTCTCTCTACAGAACCATCTGCTTTCCTCTGGCTCCCAAGTCCACGGTTAGAGCTATGGCAACTCAACCCGCGTCTACGTTCACATTCCACTTCTAACTCCAGCAAGCACAATAGGGCCTTCAGTCTTCAAACTACTGCTTTCTCCTCTCATTCATTAGGCATTTGTGCTCCTGCATACTTAGTCTCTTCAGGGTGTAGGAATAAAACGTGAACAAAGCAAGTACTCCTCACCTTCATTTGGGAACTACAATAATGAACGCAGGTAGTATGTCAGGGGCTGGTACGTTCTCGGGAGAAATATTGCAAGAGGAAGGAGAGAGGAGATACTAAGGATAAAGGATTTCAATTTAAAACAAGGTGCTCGGGCAAAGTGGCTCAGAAAGGGGCCATCTAAGCAAGGGCCAGGGAAGATACAGAGAAGGCGCCGCAGGGAGTGTTTCAGAGAAAACAGAAGCAAGGTCCAAAGATGCTGTTGGGAATTCTCCTAGCTTCCATTTCTACTTGAATCATTTTCTAAAGTCTGTTTCTGTCCTCTCTCTGTAATTACTCAAGTTGCCCACCAGCTGCATTCTCTCTCCAAATCTCTCTTCTTTTTCTGCAAAGAATCAAGTCTTCGCAATTTATGTTTTCGCTAAACAGACATGCATACCCACATAAACTCAGCTGAAAATTGCTTTTAGCGCGGAATAGCTATCATTTAGACTGATGCTGATTGGGAAGTAAGATTCACCGAACATTTTCCAAAACAGCATTTAAGAAGCTTGAGCTTCCATGAGGGCTGTGGCCTCTGAGTGTTCGTGGATTTGACGTGATTAGACACTGTAGATAGTTTTTGCTCTCCTTTTGCAAAGGATGAATATCAAAAACATTGTGGTAAAATCCATCTCAGGAGAGCAAGTGAATACAAGCATGTGTAAGACACACCCCTGAAACTGTTTATAGTCTCTCCCTCATCCCTGCTTGAGAGGACCACCCTTTCTGCAGACATTGTGTCTTTGAAATTGCGACTACTTAACGGTCTCCAAAACAGAACAATAATTCTACTGAAGAATCACTAGTGAGTGTGATTGGCTGATCTTTTCAAGAAGATGTAGCTGAAAAACACCCTCCATCTTGACTCCCAACCATCCTCAGACAGATTCACGGACAAAGCTCTGCTTGCAGGCATTTAACTGTCAAGAACACTGCCTTGAGGACATTCTGTACAAGGTTGCCTGGGGGCTCTGCTTCCTGGAACCCCAAATACTTTCTTCTGTTTCCATGTTTCCTCTTCTATAAAACTGGATTAGAAATAAGTAATCATAATAGAACTGGGTGAATATCTGAAACAAAAATAAATAAATAAAAAGAAAAAAGCCTACTTTCCCAACTTTGTTTCTGAATGGCAAATGAATTGAAGGCAAGTGAAGTGAAATCTGAAATTCCAGTCACATTTTGTTCTAATCTTATTTTGCCCTTTCAAGAGTAGTATTTGCCCTAATAAATAAAGAAAGGAATGTAGGAGAATTAAGGCATTGAAACCCAGAAAATCCAAGCAACCTCACTTATTTTAAGCCCCACACCGGCACCCTTCTCAGGCTGAGTCTGCCCTGAAGGAGCTCATGTACTGAAGTTCTCGCTCTGTTCACGCTGACTTCTGATTGATCTAATATTCCTTGATTATTTTTCTCTCAAATCCACAACAGTGGCGCGGCACATTCTAATTGCTGTGTTATTCACTAGTAGCTCCCCACATCTGAGTTCTTTCAGGGCAATGGCTGACTTCACAGTTCTCAGACTGATCACCTCTTGACATAATGAACAGTCTTTCCTAAAAATAAAAGAGATTCATCATTAATGAGCAAACATGTTCTCAGGAAGGATTTTAGGATCTCTGATAGAGACACTGCTCTCCTTGTTGGGAGACAGTACAATAGAAAGCTCCAGAGACAACGTTATTTCAGTAACAGAAGCAAAAATGCCTTAAGGAACAGTTACAAAAACTACAATGGTTTATGATTATTTCTTTTCTTTTTTGATTTTGTTTTGATTTTTGTTCGAGTGATTGATTTCTAGACAGAGTTTATCTGTATAGCCATTGCTATACTGGAACTTGCTCTGTACATCAGGCTGGCCTTGAACTCGCAGAGATCCATCCACCTGCCTCAGCCTCCCAAGTGCTAGGATTAAAGGTATATACCACCAGTGCCCATTTTATGTTAGAAACGGTGGATAAAATGCTAAGCTAGGACAATTCTAGCAGTTTCTACCTGGGGTAGTAATTTCATGATAGGATATCAGTGGTAATATAACTTAAAAGAAAAAGGACAAGTGGATTACAAACTCTATTACATCATTTCTTTGCCAGTAGAAAGGCAAGCATCCTTGGATTGCATATGTCTTTGATAAATATGATGATCAGTTTGAATGTCAACTTGACACATCAGAGGTCTCAGTAAAACACTGTCTAGATCAGGTTGGCTTACAGGTAGATCTGTGGGAGACTGTCATGATTACATTAATCATTAGGGTAAGACCCAGCCTGAAAATGTGTTCCACGTTTGCCCTAATTTTAGAACCCTGGACTCTATGAGAGCAGAGAACACTAGAAGAGAGGCAGCGAACATGCATTCTCTGCTCTCCTCACGGCTGTGGATGTGATGTGACCAGTAGTTTTATGTCCCTATCATGCTGGCTTCTCCACCATCATGGGCTATAACCTGGAACTATGAGCCAAATTAGACCCTTTCCCACCTTAGTTGCTTTTTGTTGGAATAATTTATCACTGCAACATAAATAAAACAAGAACAAATTAAGGTTAAAAAATTAAGAACTTTTGTTCCTAAAGCAATGCTCCTGAAGCCACTTTTAAAATGTATTCCTTGATAGTTGAGATGGTGTGCCATGAAAGGAGACACACTTTATGGACCCAAGTTAGTTTTTACACACATGTGCCTTGCCAGAGTGGTGTGTGGTGCAGATACTAAGGGCTTCAAGGTTCCCAGAAAAGCATCACTCATCACTGTAGTTTTCTATGCCGTTCATGTCCTTAAAAACTCACTGCTGGCAGCCATAGGTCAAGGCATCTCGAGAATGATTTATAGATTTCCTTGAAACTTTTTATTTATTATTCATGGTACTCATGTTAAGATGCATAACTTGAGGATCAAGAGTCTTATCCAGGTATTAGACTCATTTGACAGGCTTCTATTGAATGTCCATTATACACTATAACCCATTTATGTTAACCTAAGTTCACTTACATCAGTCAAGGTTCTTATTTGTGACCAATGGGCAACTCTGATTTGTGGCAACTCTAATTGGTAGAATTGTTGAGAAGGCTGGAAAAGGTGGGCTAAGAATAGAAGGAAACCATCCACGCAGTTGGTACTTACTGCAGCAGCCATGGGATGGCCATGTGCTGTGAAGATGCTGCTCCTAGGCAGGCACTGGTCCAGATTATGGGCCACCAACATCAGCTCACAGCACTGCAATCTCAAGCAAGTCATACTGAGGTCTTCAACTCTATGTCCAAAAACACTTCCTCCAACATATAATTAATTCTGACACTAGATTTAGATTGAAAGTCATGGGTGATTTCATCTGATTGGTCTATCAAAAACTGGAATAGAGACTCCTATAAGGAAATTTGAGAAATTAATCTTACAATCAAATAGGTAGTTACACACGGTTTTGTTGCTCCACACCTGTTGAAAGTATTAACCTATTTCTAGCACCTGTGGAAAGATTTCCAAAATCCACATTTTTCAAAGCACAGTAACAACTGAAAGTTGAGGGATTCAGTTCATCAATACTTTTCTGTCATCTCTGGAGCAGATGTTGGTTGTATTTTTGCATTCACATTCTTTATAATGGCTGCAACCATCTCTCTAGCAAATACCATTGTCTGTAGCAGTCCTCTGCTGGCTGAGTCTCATTCACGCTCCCATTCTCATTTGTAAGCAGCCAGACATCCTCCTCTTCTTATCTACTATTATCGAGTTCATTTAATATCAACTCTATTAATGGAAATTCCCACTAATGGGAAAGTTCTTTTTTCATCTTCCAAACTAGTCTTTATTAATTTAATGTAAATGTTAATTTAATAACATTTCACAAACTTTTCCTGTTTAACGTCAATTAATAAGTTGCTGGTTTGCTACTCAAAACAGCACTTAATGTCAATTATTCCAATCATCCTTTTCTTTGAAACTAGAATTTGTAAGTGAAACTTATCTTAATATATCTTTAAATTTGCTCGGTAATGAGTTGAACAGATTTTACAAAGATAATTCTTTAAACTTTTCACTATTGTTAAGGAGCTGGAAATAGCTCCTTCAGCTTTCTAAGTGATCAAAACTATACATCAAAAATTTTAATAATGCAAAATTGATAGCATTTACTCAGGTGGCTCTTTAAGAGACTAAAGAAAGATTTGATAATTCTTCCAAATAGATCATTTCTCACATCTATACCCAATATCATGTTGAGTACATTCTTAGTTCTTCTTCTGAAAAAAGAAAATCAATGCTTTCTAAGATTGTTGTCACCCTATCCAACTTTGTTTTATGAAGAAGTTCAACTATCTTTATCCTTCTAAACATGTATGTTATCATGAATGTTTCATTTGCATAGAAACTACAAACAGAACACAATTAGGATATAAAAATTAGATAATAGAGATAAATACCATACTGCTATCATAGCAAATATATGAAAACTAGAATAAAATCATAATGTAGAACATTATAGCAAGGATGAAGTATTTCACCTATTTCATCTAATTTTGCTACTCATTAGCATAAAAAGAGGTATTAATTATTTTTAAAATTTGATAGTATGACAAATGTAGAACTGGTTCTCTTAGATAAATATTTCACCCTGACTATCAGTCAAATGACTTAATTAAATTATTGCCTTTCAATCCAATGATGTACAGCAATTTATATATTCTCTAATTTCATTATGACTATATTTGATTATCATAGATTCAAAATTAAGCTTTGAAAAAATAGCTATCAACTCAGCATCACATTTAGTTATTACTTACCAGCAACATTAGACACGAGTCTAATGGTCACATAGAATCAGAAATTACACATGATATTTGCTGCCTTTGCATTCAAATTATAGATAGATAGATAGATAGATAGATAGATAGATAGATAGATAGATAGATAGAGTCTCACTGTGTAGCTCTGGTTGTCCAGGAACTCACTATGTAGACCAAGCTTGCCTTGAACTCACAGAGATCTACCTGCTTCTGCCTCACAGGGGCTGGGATTAAAGGTGTGTGCCTCTATGCTCATTTCATAATATTCTTAATTTTTCTCTACCCCCCTTTCTGAAAACACCTGCATCGAAAAACAATATACACATATCACATAATATAAACAATGAAAAAAATGAAATTCTATTTTTAAAAAAGCACTTGGTGAATGTCATAATGACAAAACTATTGTCATAAGACACCATACAGTTATTGTTACCTACTTAACACCCTCAAACAATTCTCAGTGATCTAAACTAAAATAGGAATGCCAGTAAAGAACATCTTCAGCTTAATATTAAATAGCCTTGGGCAACTAAAAAATGTTATAAGCTATTGAGCCAACCTGGGTCCTTTCTTCTATGTCTACACCTATAGTTCAGTATCCTGAGGGGAAATGAAGAAGCATTGAAAAGTTACATTGGTAGGGCAAAGGCTTTTTATTCCTTTCCTGTGTGAATCAAGAACAAAAATAAAACAAACAAACAGACAAAAAACCTAACAACAAACAATAGCAACAAAAATCTAAAGTAGTACTAACACCGCTTAATTCTGTCCACTGAACTCTACAACTGTGATAACTCTTTCAATCAATACAGCCCATCTAGCCCCAAAATGGAAACGACTATGATGTGAAAGGTAAACACTATATAGTAACACTATATAGTGTCAAAACTATTAGACCACATGTGTGAGTCATCTAAAACAGTAAGTTAATACTTACTTAATACTTACTTAACCAAAGATAGCCATAGAGAAGGCACCAAACCATATGAATAGCACATTAAGAAATGAAAACACAAACTTACTTTTGGATTAGTTTAACCAAAAGAGAGCCTAATTTAGACTCTCTCTTCTCCCAATCTTCCCTTTGTCTATACTGTATGGTTCTTAGCCCATCTGGGGTCTATCTCCTGTGTGGTTCCAATCTGTCTGTTGCCTACATGGTATGGCTGGACTAATCTGTGTATGTATGTACCCCTATCCTTAACAAATAGGTTTTGTTCTGTGTTTATTGAATAGTACAGAAAATATGATATAGGAAAGAATTAAGGAATTCCTTACAGAAAATTTTAAGACTCTCACGAGGCAAGAAGTTACTCTACTAATCCCAACTGATAGAGAATAACACTCAAAACTGCAAACAGGTGATGTCAACCTGTATCCACATCTTTTATTGTTATTAGATAATTTTATTTACATTCCAAATGTTATCCCCTTTTCTGGTTTCCCCTCCAAAAACCCCTTATCTCCTTTACCCTCGCCCTGCACACCAACCCACCCACTCCTGCTTCCTGGACCTGGCATTCCCCTACACTGGGGCATAGAGCCTTTACAGGAACAAGGGCCTCTCCTCCCATTGATAACCAATTAGGCCATCCTCTGCTACATATGCAGCTGGAGCCATGAGTCCCACTACGTGTATTCTTTGGTTGGTGGTCTAGTCACAGGGAGCTCTGGTGGTACTGGTTAGTTCATATTGTTGTTCCTCCTAGGGGGCTGAAAACCCCTTCAGCATCTTGGGTACTTTCTCTAACTCCTTCATTGGGAACCGTGTGCTCAATCCAATGGTTGGTTGTGAGCATCCACTTCTGTATTTGTCGGGCACTGGCAAAGCCTCTCAGGAGACAGCTATATCAGGCCCCTGTCAGTGAACACTTGTTGGCATCCACAATAGTGTCTGGGTTTAGTAACTGTATATGGGATGGATTCCCCAGGTGAGGCAGTCTCTTGAAGGTCATTTTTCATTCTCTGCTTCACACTTTGACTCTGTAAGTCCTTCCATGGGTATTTTGTTCCCACTTCTAAGAAGGATAGAAGTACCCACACTTTGGTCTTCCTTCTTCTTGAGTTTCATGTGGTTTGTGAATTGTATCTTGGGTATTCCAAGCTTCTAGGCTAATATCCACTTATGAGTGAGTACATATCATATGTGTTCTATGATATTCCCAAGGTCCATCGATTTGCTTAAGAATTTCGTAAATTCATTGTTTTTAATAGCTGAGTAGTACTCCATTGTATAATTATACCACATTTTCTGTGTCTATTCCTTTGTTGAGTGTCATCTGGGTTCTTTCCAGCTTCTGGTTATTATAAATAAGGCTGCTAAGGACATAGTGGAGCATGTGTCCTTATTACATGCTTGAGCATCTTCTGGATATATGCCCAGGAGTGGTATTGCTGGGTCCTCAGGTAGTACTATGTCCAATTTTCTGAGAAACTACCAGACTGATTTCCAGAATGGTTGTACCAGCTTGCAATCCCATCAGCAATGGAGGAGTGTTCCTCTTTCTCCACATTCTTATCAGCATCTGCTATAACCTAAGTTTTTTATCTTAGCCATTCTGACTGGTGTGAGGTGGAATCTCAGGGTTGTTTTGATTTGCATTTCCCTGATGACTAAGGATGTTGAACATTTTTTTAGTGCTTCTCAGCCATTTCGTATTCCTCAGTTGAGACTTCTTTGTTTAGCTCGGTACCCCATTTTTAATAGGGTTATTTGATTCTCTGGAGACTAACTTCTTGAGTTATTTGTATATATTGGATATTAGTCCTCTATCAGATATAGGGTTGGTAAAGATCTTTTCCCAATCTGTTGGTTGCCTTTTTGTTCTATTGACAGTGTCCTTTGCCTTATAGAAGCTTTGCAATTTTATGAGGTCCAACTTGTCAATTCTTGATCTTAAAACACAAGCCATTGGTGTTCTGTTCAGTAATTTTTCCCCTGTGCCCATATGTTCGAGGCTGTTTTCCACTTTCTCCTATATATGTTTCAGTGTATCTGGTTTTATGTGGAGGTCCTTGATCCACTTGGACTTCAGCTTTGTACAAAGAGATAAGAATGGATCAATTTGCATTCTTCCACATGCTAACACCAGTTGAGCCAGCACCATTTGTTGTAAATGCTGTCTTTTTTCCACTGGATGGTTTTATCACCTTTGTCAAAGATCAAGTAAACATAGGTATGTGGGTTCATTTCTGGGTCTTCAATTCTATTCTATTGATCTACCTGAACAGAAGGTACTCTACCCAATTCATTCTATGAAGCCACAATTACTCTGATACCTAAACCACACAAAGACCCAACAGAGAAAGACAACTTCAGACCAATTTCCCTTATGAATATCAATGCAAAAATACTTAATAAAATTCTCACAAACCAAATCCAAGAACACACCAAAATGGTTATTCATCTTGATCAAGTAGGTTTTATCCCAGGGATACAGGGTTGGTTCAATTTATGGAAATCTCTTAATGTAATCCACTATATAAACAAACTCAAAGTAAAAAGCCATATGATCATCTCATTAGATGTTGAAAAAAGATTTGACCAAATTCAACACCCATTCATGATAAAAAGTCTTGGAAATATCAGGAATTCAAGGCCCATACCTAAACATAGTAAAAGCAATATACAGCAAACCAGTAGCTAACATCAAACTAAATGGAGAGAAACTTGAAGCAATCCCACTAAAATCAGGGACTAGACAAGGCTGCCCACTCTCTCCCTACCTATTCAATATAGTACTTGAAGTCATAGCCAGAGCAATTAGACAACAAAATGAGATTAAAGGGATATAAATTGGAAAGGAAGAAGTCACAATATCACTATTTGTAGATGATATGATGGTATACATAAGTGACCCCAAAAATTCCACCAGAGAACTCCTAAACCTGATAAAGAACTTCAGTGAAGTAGCTGGATATAAAATTAACTCTAACAAATCAGTGGTCTTCCTCTACACAAAGAATAAACAAGCAGAGAGAAAGAAATTAGAGAAACAATACCCCTCACATTAGTCACAAATAATATAAATTACCTTGGTGTGCCTCTATCTAAGCAAGTGAAATATCTGTATGATAAGAATTTCACGTCTCACAAGGCAGTGGTGGTGCACACCTTCAATCCCAGCACTTGGGAGGCAGAGGCAGGTGGATTTCTGAGTTCCAGGCCAGCCAGGGCTATACAGAGAAACCCTGTCTCCAAAAACAAACAAACAAAAAAAAAAAAAAAAGAACTTCAAGTCTCTGAAGAAAGAAATTGAAGATCTCAGAAGAAGAAGAGATCTCCCATGCTCATGGATTGGCAGGATTAATATAGTAAAAATATAGTCATCTTGCCAAAAGTAATCTACAGATTCAATGCAATTCCCATCAAAATTCCAAGTCAATTCTTCACAGAATTAGAAAGGGTAATTTGCAAATTCATCCGGAATAACAAAAAACCTAGGATAGTGAAAACTATTCTCAACAATAAAAGAACTTCTGGTGGAATCACTATCTCTGACCTCAAGCTGTACTACAGGGCAATTGTGATAGAAACTGCATGATATTGGTACGATGACCAGGCAGGTAGATCAATGCTATATCCACATCTTATTTAGCACATCTTACTTAGCACATACATACACGTAACATGGTCAACATTTATCATGATTTTGTAGAGAGAAACACACCAAATAACTTCTGGTAGTGTTCCAGTGGCTTCTTGCTGCTTCCACTGACTTGGTCTGATTGGCAGAGCCTCGTGGTTTCTTCTGGGTCTAACTGCTGTTGCTGACTTGTAAATGGTGTTTGAGTGGATTGTGAGTGGGTTGAGCTACTGCTGCTGATTCATCTGAACTGAATTGCTAACAATGCAGAATGGATTCTCCCCCAAAGAACTATTTCTAAACAGGTCTAAATCCTCCTTTGCCCTATTCATCTTTTCTTTCCACTACCTTTGGTGGGTGGTGGACTAGAAGGGGGGTTAAAGCGTTTAAGTACATTTGCTAAAGTAGGTTTTGAAAAATATAGACTTACATGTGGCATCCAATGTGGGATGCCAATATTGTTGTAATATTGTAATTTGTAAGAATATTTAATTTAATCAGGGGTTTCTTCCTTACATTCTACAATTTAGTTCTCAAATAAAAGACATACACAACCTTTATATTTATAATAAGCCTTAATCAGCATAAGAGCTGGGCAGATACCTATCCTCTGTGCTATTATGTCTATTTCCCAGCCTATAACCCCATTATATAATTTGCCATGTTTCATCTGGGCTGCTCTTAACTCCAGTTAGGCAACCCACATGATCATTATTTTATGACTCAACCTAATCCATGGCAGCTTTCTTCTCTCTCTCCCTTCTAATATGTGCCTGCATTTAAAGACACAGTTTCTGGATATCAATCCAATGCTATCTACATACAGGAAATAAATACAGAACCTGAAAAATAACAGGAAAAGGGAACCAGTGGAAAAGTTGATAAAGCAAATGTGTTTTAGGAAATAGTATTCAAAGATCAAGCCAAAGTCGAAACAGTTCTGCATAATCATAAACAAATGTTGTAATGTGGTAGACGATGCCTTATTATACACATATCAAATAGCATGTGTTCACTGTCCTATGCTAGGCTTTGTATTAAGCACTGCAAAGACAGTAGCAAATATGTATGACAAGCAAGGGCTTTATATCATATTATTGTGTGTTAGAACAACACTAAAACAAATCATTTTTTAAAAACCTAAACATTCTTGCAGTGTTTATGTACTATGAACAAAAAACAAAAAAGAAAATGTAAGAGTAACTTTTATTTACCAGAAGTAACTGTCATCTCAGAGACTTACTGCTGAATGACCTTACCCTTTCTAGTTCTTTCTGAACTCTGGCTATCTGGTTGAACTCAGCTGTTATGATTCAAACTCCTCTCCAAGCTGACTGATTCAAACTGGCTACTCAGCTTCTGACTGAATTGCTCTATTTGGCCTCAAACTAACTCTGGCAATCTGTTTTAATTTTTTGGCTCCTTCTCAGTCTCTGACTCTTTCTGTCTTCATCTGTCTCTGTAAAACTATCCTGGAAAAACTGCTATACACACCACATATCCTTCACTGCTCTTAAGTAGCTTCTCTGTCCTGAGCTGTTCTCATGAGAGGTGAGCGTATCTTATCTCTGACTCAGTCTGTCAAATCTCTCTCTAATTAATCACTTTGCCCCTCTACGAGATATCACTTTCAAATATGGATGCTTCCTTCTACAAACTAACCTTTAATGATTAAATATGTGTACTCAGGATGTGTCTGTATTCCAGATTAAAGTTGTGCTATTCCAGCCAGATCACACAGAACTAGAAGGTTTTGGAATGTAGTCCATTGCCAGAACAGCCATGTTTAGAAGAAAGATAGATCAAAAAAGAATTTTATTTGTTTGTTTATTTGTCTGTTTGGTTTTTGAGACATGGTTTCTCTGTGTATCCCTGGTTGTCTTGGAACACACTTTGTATAGGAGGCTGGGTTTGACCCAGAGGTTCTCCTTCCTCTTCCTCCTGAATGCTGAGATTAAAGGAATGGACCACCATACCTGGCTTAGAAAATAATTTTGTTTGTTTGTTTGTTTGTTTGTTTTGTTTTTCGAGACAGGGTTTCTCTGTGTAGCCTTGGCTGTCCTAGAACTCACTCTGTAGACCAGGCTGGCCACAAACTCAGAAATCTGCCTGCCTCTTCCTCCCCAGTGCTGGGGTTAAAGTCGTGCGCCACCACGCCCAGCTTAGAAAACAAATTTTAAAGTCAAAAAACTTCCCTGAAACCAGGAAAGAATCACATATTAAAAGGGGGCATTGAGGGGCCACCACAAACCTCCATGTCCCCTTGTTTCTAGTGGCTGGAAAGTGTGTCTGTCTCTAATTGAACCAGACACTGCTGTGTGGACCATGTGGATAGCTCAACGTGTATGCCTTTGGCTTGTATGTCATACCCTGCTCAGTAATGGTGTCCAGATCAGTGATGTCCCAGCACAGGAAGGCTGATGGGGTACAGGCTCACCAACTATGCCACCCCAGTCTCCATCAGTGCCGTGTGTTTATTCTCAAAGAAAACTAATGAATGTTAGGTTGAGGGATGTGAATTGAATTCAAGAGCCAAACACTGCAACAGAAGCACTGATACAGGAGATACAGCCACCATTCTGTCTGGCTAACCGACATTTTTTATAATGTGAGATTTATTTCCCTGTTCTCACTATACAGTTCCAGGTTGGGTTGGGCTCTTTTCCACATATCATTTTGTTCTGGGATCCAGGTCAAAAGCCCTGATCGAGAATAAGCAATTCTTTTTGACAAGAGAAAGAACATGCCAGTTAGCAAAGAGAGCAGTGTTTGAGAACATTTCTGGTGAGAACTGGGTCTGTGCTCTCCCCCACCCCCCATTCCATTGCTCTATGCAAGTCATACAGCCAAACACAAGGACTGGGAAAGTATCTTCTATCATTTGAAAATAGTAGCAGGAAGAAATAAATCTATTCACTAGAAATACTAGTATTCTAAATAACATCACCATATTCCAAAATTAAAGGAGGGAAAAATGGCCTTTAGTACTTGGGTATGATAATTAATCTTCCCTGTCAGTTGAATTGGAGGGGTTTAACTGAGGAGGGAAGACCCGCCACCAATGTGAGCATCATCCTTCCATGGGCTGTGACGTCCTAGCGTCTAGGACCTAGACTGAATGAAGAGGAACAAAGAAGAAAGGGATCTGGGTATTTAGTGTTCATGTTTCTCTGCCTTGATGGTCTGCTCTCTTCCTTCTTTCTCTCAGTTGCAGTAAGAAAAATAATGACCACAGTTGGTTTGTAATGAATCAGGGGACTGGGAGAGAGTTGACCAGGCTACACTGCAGGATACCCTCCCTGGAGTTGGAAAAAGTGTTTCCTCTGGAAAGAAGACATGACTCAGGATTGTATAACCAGTCAAGTTGTGTCCAGATGGCCTATTGGTAACCAGATGCTTTATTTTTTTTTCTATGTTCCACTCTGTATTTAGGACTTAGAAGGTCATTTTTTTTTTCAATCTCAGGTTGGGTCAGCAAATGAAATGAACTTGCACATCCAACACAGGAGACCTGCAGAAGCTACTGAGGCTTGACGCTGGCAGCACATGAACAAAACCTGCTTCAGACATGTTCCTAGAACATGTTCTCTAAGGTGCCTGTGCCCACTGGGGTATTGGCGATGGTTGCACCTGATTTCCTGAATGTCCTTTTGCATGAATTTAACCAATTCAACTACATCACAGGCTTGGTAAGAGCTTAGGTACTCCTCAAATTCTTTCCCTCTTGTTCCTGCAGCAATTTCTCATGTCTCTAATAGATTTCAACTGAATGTGTATGAAACAGACATTCTTAGGAATGTAGAAACTTGGGCATCAAGAATCTGCATTCTTTTAAATAGAGTGCTTATGTATAAAACAGGCAAATCATAGTATGAACTAGGTAAGTGAACCTGAATGCAGTTTAGTGGTACCCAGCATGTAGAAGGCCCTGAGGTTGATCCCTGGCACCAGAACACTGCAAACAAACAATACTGGGGCTTTTATTGAGGCCTGTTTGGTAGTGCACCCTGTAATCCCAGCATTTGAGATGCTGAAGCAGGAGGGTCAGGAGACTTAAAAAAATAAATGATGAGTCAATAGGATGCAAATGTTCCTGCCAAACCCCAAGGTACAAAGGAGAAAGAGTGACCAGGGATGTTTTAATGAGTTCCTGTGTCCAGGAGTCTTTCATAGCAGCACATGGGAAATGTCCTCTAAAGTGGGAGAATCTAACTCTTAAAATGAACTCTGATCTCATTATTTATCTTCTACGAGTAAAGCATGTGGTTGTGATTTGCTTCTTCTTCTTTTTTTTTTTTCATTAAAGAAATTCATCTTGTGGTTTGTTCTTTAAACTCTCAGGGGACCTGCTGCTCCCCTAGGCCTCCACTTCGACTTCCCCATATGGCTTTTATCTGTCTGGGCCCCTGTCCATCAAATCACCCCACTGGTGTGATCTAGATGGCTGTATATGGTTACTTCAAGAAAAAAAACAGTTTTATATAGTTTGTACAGTGTCATAAATTAAGTAAGTATAAAAATAAAAGTAATAATTAAGAGGATAATAAAGGTCTCTTCAAGTACAGCACTGAGTATGTCAACAAGCTTTGTCTTCATGTAACATTCTTCCATAAAACTGACTATGATCTGGATATTAGCTATTGTCTTTTTAAATGTATGTAGTTCACCACTGAGGCATTCGGAAGAGTTTATGGGGGAAATACGACCTCGGAAAGTAGTGTTGAATCAATAGTACAGCACACTGTTTTTGTAAGAAATTTCTGATTATCAACTGTGAGTTATTTGTACTTCTTAGATTAGTTTTGAATTTTTTATTCTAATCATTTCCAAAATACCAGGAAAGGATTGAAACAAAACCAGTCAAATCCTCAAATAATTTGAGGGAAACAAAACAAAACAAAACAAAACAAAACAAAATGTGAGGCACCAGTAATCTGGAAATGGCTATTTTTCCCCACTGTGTCAATGACTATCAGACAATTGACATTCCTGTATTACTCTCACACAGAATGGACATATTGAAGCAGGCCCAAAGTCTAAAACTCAAGTATTTCCCCTTCATCCCTGTCTCTCCCATCTGTCCTGTATGTTTGTTCTGTGCCACCTACTCTATACTGTTAGGTCAGTAAACACACTTATAAGGTACATTCAACCACAGACTCATCTGATCTCCTAGGAGTATATTACTAAGGGTAACAGTGAAGACTTTACATCATATTCCTGGTTGCTGACATGATCCTAAAAAGAAAAAAAAAAAAAAAAAGAATTGTTAAACTATGTATTAGAAACTGCCTGCAAGTGTACCAATTTCCAAATCCCTTCCACAAAGCATATATGAAAAAAACTATATTTTTTTCCTTGATATGACTCTGCTTCTCCAATAAAGCGATCAGGGCCTTGTCTCTGAGATTGTTTAACATTAGAATTTTATTCAGTAGCAAAGGACTAAATAAAACATTGAATGAATTTAACCATGTTAGTTAACTTTTATATCCTACAAAGTACCAAATACCCTGCAAGGAGCTAGGAACATAATCCTTAACCCAAACAATAAATGTTTTAGTTTTATGATGCTCACAGTTTAGTAGGAGAAATAAATACCAAACCTATTTTCCAAATCTTGCAAAATGTGTAGCTGTCACAGGAAACTATAGAGAAAATACTCACATGGGAAGACAGGTCTGGCTAGATATAGCTTTTAGGACTGATATTCGAGCTGGCATCTTAAGGAGGAGAAGCAATTAAGTAGGTGAGATCATATGACTATAGACATTAGTCAAAGCCAAGAACTTTGCTGAAAGAGCAGAGGTGAAACAGGGCAGGAAATGACAGCTATTGTGACCGATGATGCTCCTGGTGTCACACATATAATAGCCAGAATGAAAGGTTCTCAATCTGAAAAGGAGTTCGCCAAAAAGCAGAGAATTAAAGTGATTAAGTCATAGTCTTGCTTATAATGAGAGTAAGAGTTTGAGAGCATGTAAAGTCCATGGGCAGAGAAGAAGATGGAGTCTAGAAGATTAGAAAGCCACATGTAAGCACAAGCTACAGAGAAAGACATGAAAAGAAGCTCCTTTTGGATAGAATAGAAAAAATGACGGAGATATCCTAAAAGCAGGGTGACAAATATTTGCTGCTGGAAAATAACAAAGCTGGAATATGGAAACATCGGAGATAGGGTTCTTTTAGGCAGTGTTGGCGTTTGGACCCCACTGCAATCTCCCAGCACCTGGATACATAACTAAGTGAACCCTTTCTTCTTCACACTCTCTGAGACCTTCCCCGGAGTTTCTCTCAACAGGGGGTTACTCAAGCATGTCTGTTTTCTAGCTCTACATCTAGAAAGGACAGGCTCAGCAGAATCACATGCCTCGTCATGGTTCAGAAACATAGGATCTGAACTTGTTAAGTCTAATTGAGCTTTAAAAACAGGACAATTAGACATGCTGAGAAAATATGAATGACTTCTTTAAGATTGTGTGTAAGTTCTCAAACCTAACTGGGTAAAAAAAAAAACAATTATCAAAACCATGAAAAAATGAGAGTTTATTTTTTTTTTACATGAGCTTTTTAGAAATAGTCATAATTTCAGTGTAGACCAAACCTTAAAGATTATATCAAGATAACTTTCCCATAAGGTCACAAAAAGGGGCCACAATTTCAAGTGTGAGTTGGCACTCTAGGCTAGAAGAGGGCAGTCCAGATAATGGGATGATGTTGGTATAAGCACAGAGAACAGGCCTTACCTGCAGCCTGTTAAGACATGTGTTGGAAACTTTAGACTGTTTCAGAAATCTAACCCCATGAAGTCATGAAACTGTAATGCTGTGGTGAAACTGGAAATACTAATATCTAATGTCCTCACAGTCTTCTGTTTACACTGAACCATCTTTATACAAAGACTGACAGCCGGAAGCATTCACATACACCTTCACTGTACAAGCATGCCTAGCAATCTTTGTTTACTTTGAAATCATTTTTAGCAACAGAAAGTACAAGTATTAAATTTGTAATGTTTTCAATATATTCATTTTTCCTTTACAGAGTGGATGTCCCCCTCCATATTTGAATGGTATATTTTTTTGTCATTTGGAATTTTCTGGTCTTATCTAAGATCACTGCTACATGTGTTTACAACCTAGACAGTAAGATTTGAAAAAGAAAAGTTTTAGTTGTCAATTGGTAGATGTCTGGATCATTATTTCTATGACAGATCAATAGGCAAATGCACTATAATATTCTAAATTTAAGAACAACTCTACCATGACCTTTCTCAATTACTGGCCATTTCTCCACATATATTGACAACCAAACTCCTACCATGCATCTGCTAGCTCTTTTTATATTTTTAAACTAGGAATCCATCCTCATGATTTCACTGACTTCATTCTTGTTAAGACAACAGGAGACCTTCAAGGATCAGAGTCTAATGGACATTTCTCAACACAAACGACAGTTGCCTAGCAGCTACTTACAGCTACACAGTTCTGTGCTTTCTAAAAATCACACCACTTTCAGTAAATAAAGAATAACTGGTTTTTTTTTTTTTTTTTCAAGTTCACCAGCCTAAGTCCTTGGCACCCTCTTTCTTCGAGGTTAGAGCCATTCGACTATGTCTTTTTTTTTTAATCTACTTCAAAACATGTCTGAATTGCCTTCTCACCTTTGGTGTTCTCAGTATCCTGGTCCAAGTGGCATGTGCTACCCACAGCTGAGTGAGCTGTACTCTAAAACACAGGTGACAAATCAGGATTCTCCTTTGATCCTAATCTTCAAAGCATTCACAATGACCTCCGAGGTACTACAGGATCTACTGCAAACCCACCTCAAAGCCTATCGCCTGTCTCTCTTCACCTCCACCCACCCTTCTCACCCAGCCCTTTGGGATTCTTTGCACTGCTGAGCACTTACCTGGGAACTGTGTGTCGGCTGCTTGATCTGCTTGCAGTATTTATTCTGTTCTCAACGCTCACCTTATTAATAAGACCTGAGTGTCCTACAAAATAACCCTTCCTCCTCCTCCATCATGAGGGGTGTTTACAAAATGAATAAATAGTACACCTATCTACATTCATTTTTTATCTATAAGATATTTTATCTTACATAAACATATTTAAATATCTGTCTTTTTTCTTTCATTAAAATGGAAGTTCCACGAAAACATGGATTTGTTCCGTTGACAGCTGATATGTTCCCAGTGACTAGAAGTGTGTTTGTCATATAATATATACACAATACATATTTATTAAATAAGGACATAATTTCTTTCCCTTCCTCTGTGGTGCTCAGATTAGAATAGCCGCCATCTTCCTTCCTGGGTATGCTTCCTGTACCCTGCCCTTCAGAGATTTTATAGTAAGTGATGTGAATCTTCTCTCATTTTGTAAATTGGCTTTTGTTTAACTACTAAACCTCTGGGAATTATTTCCCTCTCACTAGATTAAATACATAAATATTTTCATAATTTTTCTGTATAGAGTAGCATTTAACTTAATTTAGCTTGAGGACGGAAACACGTGTACATTATGTGTTCACTTAATGCTTCTGTCAGATAATTTGGTTCTTTTTGGCCTTGGTTAATTCTAATGTCTAAGAAAAATCAATTTAGAGAACCAATTTAGAATGGGTGTACTCTTTTCTATTTTATGGATGCTAAGAAAGATGCTGTGACACAGTATTCCTGTCAGACGTTATGCTTCTCTCAAATGAACACAAAGGATGTCTCTGGGCCATCGAGGAAAGATAGACAATGCCTTTCAGGGTGGAGCATGAATTCAGACATGCATGTCCCATGTCAATTTCGGCATCATAGCAATATACTGAAGTTCAAGCTATTCATAATTTATAATGAAATGTAATTGTTGTTTTCTTTTCATTTTCTGCTGCCAAGCAGTAATGCCACCACTGACATCAACAGGGAACAGAACCAACCCTTCCCTCGGCTGTCTAGGATGCAGAGAAGACTTTCCCCCCCCCACCCCCCAAGGATGTGGACAGCTTTCCAGACAATCACTAGAGATAGGACCTTAATTTAACCCCAAGCCTGAAGCATTTCCTCTGGGATGTGGATGACTGATAACATGGAAGAGGGCAGAGAATGTATAGATTTATTGAAAACGGAATGCCTCAAGCAGGGGCCCAGCATGTCTTCTCTCAGGCATTGTTTGAAAGGACAAGCTCAAATCCTCTTTCAGGAGGAAAACCCTAACTGTTGAAAAAGAGGTATTTTCAAAATCAGACGTAGCCATCATCTTAAATATTTGATTTCAAACGCCTGGGCTGTAGTTATGTGTCCTCTCAGCTTGCCGTGGAATAACATGGCTTGACTACACAGGTTTTAATATCCTCTACCCAGGACACCTCAGTGATTTTTAATTTAAAGAAAATGAGTCCTCCGTTGACAGCTTGATAACCTTTCCCGTGGGAACATCAGAGAAAGGTCTCCTGTTTACGGCTGTAATGAGCATTATACAATAGCCAGCTCTTTAAACCTGGGAGTAAATAGATCTTTATTAACAAACACTGGATTATGTGTTTCTATATCACAATCTTCAGAAATAACCTTCTAACAAAGGGAATAAATAAACCATAATAGGTTTCTTGCCCTTTACTAAGCAAAATATCAAGGAGCTCTGCAGGGGCAAAGGTTAAGTAACTCTTTTATTTACTAATGATAAAGTTAATTGTGTGAAACCTAATCCAACCGGGCTGGAAAAAAAATTTTTTTTTCTTTTAAATAACACTTAGCCCTCACGGTGATTTTTTTTTTTAAATAAACACTGCAAGTCTTCAAACGACCCCCTCCCCAAGCCTTCATATCGTTTGAATTAACAAATGATTGCAAGAATAAAAGAAGGTACACTGAGCTTCAAGTAACTTCCTGAGAAACATAAATCACTCATCCTTTGCCCAGTGGTCAGAGTAGTATTTTCAAAATATAAATATTCCTTATTACCTTTTTTCTCAGTTTGAACTAACCAAGCGTCACAGTTTGGTGGCTAATTAGAAAATAGCCTGTATTACGGAGGACTTAAACCAGCAAACGAGTCATCTAGAAAGCGGCCGTGGTCTTTCTGAGATTCTATGCACACCGCCTGTCTGAATTTTAATATGTAATTTTAATTATGCAGTTCTTTCCAGCAACCTCTTCTCATTAGTTAGGCTGTGTGTGTGTGTGTGTGTGTGTGTGTGTGTGTGTGTGTGTGTGTGTGTCTTTAACCTTGATTACAAAGTCAAACCATTTTAGCTGAAATTGAAAATATCTGTGTATTTATTTACAGAGAAAACAGAGGGCCAGGTTTTGATAAGGTCTCCAGAGGAGCAGGGCAAAACTTAACCCAGGAAGAAAGGAAGGCTGCCTGGGTTTCATATCAGACAGCGGCTAACGAAATCCTAAGAGGGTTTGTTACATGAGCCAGTGGGCTGAGGCAACCTTTAACATGCAGGAAACTGGAGTTAATTAAACAGTTACAAGAACCCTATCTATCATCCTAGCATGTGCTCTCTCCCAAGTCCATTTACATTTTAGAATTGAAAAAAAAATGTTCTCGGGACTGTTGATAAACCATGTTTACTGTCTCTATTGATTTGCTACTTCTGCATAACCTTTATGTTTTAATTATCTTATAGTCTTTCTTGGAGGCTCTTGCATAGTACTTGCCATCTGATTAGACTTTACTGGCAATTACTAAACACCAGGAACACACCTTTTAATGGATTAATCTGCCTTGAAATTTTCAGATGACGCCGGTGGGGCTGGGAGAGTGAAAATGTTAAGAGGAAAAAAAAAAAAAATGTTGAACCGCAATATCCTAGCAACAAGTGTTACAGTCGTGGAGGCAAATTGGGGTTATATGCCTGACGTTCATTCACTGGACCGGAGGAAGCGTGTATTTAGGCAGAGTTTGTCAGAGAAAGCATGGAGAAGGGTACCTATCAATTTGATAATTAAGATACAAATTTAACACCTGGTGAGCTTGCCTTCTGAGGAAGAGCTGGAATAAGACCTTCTAATATTAATATTTGTGTGAAGTTTTATTTATTATAATAAATTAAAAATTGCAGTGTATGTTTATTTCCTCATTTGTTGACCTATATTGGGTATTTATAGCATACCAACACTGTACAAAGAGCCCATTACATGGCTTATCTCGTAAAGTGAGATATGTTGGTTCCATTTTACACGGGAAGGGACAGAAACATAAGGAGTTATTTTTCCCTAGGTCATGCCATCTGAAGTTTGCTTTAAACCTACAAGTGTCTTGATTCCAGAACTCTGTAGCTTAGCCACTGGGCAGTGCTATGAGATACACTTTGAACTGAACCCTAAATGTCACCGAATAAAATGGTCAGTTCATTTTTACGCTTTAACTTTTTACTCTTCAAGTATCTACCCAGGATCTAAACTTGACTATCCAATTATGACAACTATTTCTAGAAGTCAAGATAGCCTGAGCCCAAGAATAATACAAAAGGAAGTGTATGTGAATGCATTGTCTATCAAGGGGCCTGACCATTCTAAGCAGATCCCTATAAGGAGGGAAGAAACAAAAAGGAAGAATCTATTTTGCATATATTGTTAGCGATGTGTGTCTAACTATATTTTATATGTCAGAAGAGGGGGTGGGATAATCATTCCAAAAGGGATGCACAAATCCCTAGCAGTCGAGATAGGGACAAAGACAAGAGCAATCTTCCAGTGCTTCCTGCTTGCTTGATGCTTTAGGGGCAGCATGGGAAAGCCAGGGGTGCCTGCTTAAGCAGGAGTCAGAGCTGGATCTTGGGCAACTTGTTTCATAATGATTTTGTCAAGAGCTGGACCTGGGTCTCTGCTTGTCAACTTGGATGAGAGTCGCTGGCAGGGAGCCAGGCATCCTCAGAGCCTCACAGTAAGCGGGCATCTCTTGTAAAAGCTCACTGGGGTTTGATAATGGATCATTTCAGAACACTTTTATATTAAGACAAGCATCAACACATGGTGGGATTTAAAATAAACTGTGCAAGTACTTTTTTTTTAAGATAAAACATGGAATCTGAAAGAATTATTAAGCCATCAATAGGCCTCTTAAAGCCCAACATTGCCCTAATTCCCTTTGCAAGACACATACCCTTTCCTCCCATTGTCTTGGAAGGATTCGAATAGTCAGATTCTATTGTCTCTAGGGCTCCTGATGCCCCTCATCTCTGCCAGTCATCTCTTAGGAATTTAGAGTCATTCAGTCTGGAAAAGTCTTAGGGGCCTGTAGATGCTGCCCCCGCTTCTGAACCCATATTGAAGACATCTTGCTGGGAGCTTTATGTGCACCCTGTAACAGAGCACAGATTAAGACTTTTCTGCAGGAATTTAAGGTGGCTTTGATCTTTCCAGACCCACTCACACTTATTATCATGGAATGAAATCCTGAGCCTCAGAGAAAGACATCCATGTTTGGGTTGTTTTTGTTTTGTTTTGTTTTGTTTTGATTTGATTTGTTTTAATGTCTATCTTCAAGGTCTTCAACTCCATGCCAATGACAAGAATTTTACTTTTCCATCTGATATGAAAGGTAAGAACAATGATTAAAAAGAAATTGCACTTACTTACTTATTTCTTTTTCCATACAAGTAGGGCCGAGGAGAACAGTTTAGGGGTGTGTTCCACAGCAAAGCCACACTTCTTTTTGTGTCTTAGCTATTAGGGCCCAGACTCAAGGGCATGTGGCTGCTATTGCTCCTGTAGTGCACCCCTGTCTTGCTAGACACGAGATTCAACCTCCCTATCCATTTCTTCTTGTTCACACTCCCATGGTAACTATTACTTTTTGCTTCTTTCTTTTGTCACTTCTTTCTTCTTCCACTTTCTCTAGCTCTGTACTTCCCCAGGGGTGTCAGTGGGCTGTCTCAAGGTCAGACTTACTACACGGCCTATCACCCTTCTACAGCATACAGCATTTTGTCTCTCCTCCTCCCCATACCAGTCAGTCCTCCTCCATCTCCTCAGCCCCACCCAGATGCTCAAAGTCTGGTTGCCACCTCTGTTGTCACAAGCCTTGCTGACAGAGGAGCCTGCTTCTGACTTAAGGCTGACGGTCTGATCCATGGATGCCTGTAGCTTCCTCTGCTCTAAGTCCCTCCCAAGCACCTTCAGAACAAGGCAATACTGCAGCTGTCTGATTTAACACTGACAAGGACTAAAAAAGAAACAGGGTTTCCCAAGGCAATGCACTTTCCACCAGCAGGGGTGGCAAAGGACAGAGAAGGACTACAGCTCCCTGACCTGTATCTGTCACCTCCATTTCCTCCAACCATACAAGACACTGAATCTTCTAACAAAGATGCTTCCTGAAACCTGGGTTCCTACATTCCAATCAGAGAACACAGCAGATAAAATTTATACAGAGCATTTGTGTCTGTAAGTCCTAAGAAATTTGGGGAATTAAGAAGGTTCACCCCTCCCCCGCTTCTTTCACAAAGCATGTGAAAGCATTCTTCTTCTCCTAAATGGATTTAGTCTAACTGCCTGATTCATTATGCTAAAACCATGAAGCAATTTCCTGTTCAAAGCCCAGCTCACAGGCTCTCTGTTGTCAAGTATTTGAATTTCAGATTAGAAATGTGTTCATTTGGATAGCTTGAAAGGAAGGCTTTGTTGTCATTTGGCTTTATGTTCTGCCAGAAGCCAAATCCTCCTCTTGAGCACTCACCAGCCAAATGCCAGACCTCAACTCTGGACTCAATATCTTGAAAGAAACATAAACACCTCTGGCCTCTGCGGTCAAAGCAAAGGCTTGAGGTCTGACTTCCCCAATAATAAAACTCTCTCCGATGATGATTTCTGACAGATAGGGGCAGATTTTTAGGTTCTCCACTCCCCCTTCCCACCAGCACACAACACAATTCTTTTCAAGGAGAGACAGGAATATTCCTGCCAGATCGTCCTGCAATCCAGCTTATCTTTATTAGCAATGGGGCCATTTGTGGCAGAGCCGTGACCTGAAGTAGAGACTGTTTTCCCTTCCTGTCAACCGTTAGTCTGTCAGCGCTGCTAAACTACACAGCTCTGTCCCATCCACTCGCTGTTACCAGTGTTTACCCTGCACCATCCTGAACAGTTTTAAGAAAACAGACATCACTGCTCAGAAGATCAAAGAAACAGACTCAGGAGAATGGGATGCAAAGATACATCTAGGAAATAAAGGGAACTCACAGTTTCTTACCTAAAGAGCACAGACGTTCTGATACCACCAAGAAGTTCAGACATTAATTTTTGCACAGATTTTTACACTTTCCTTTTGAAGCTTCAAGAGTCTACTACAGTGTCATAGCATAAATATTATGATGCCAATGTAACCACTTAACTACTACTGACCAAGAAGTATTACTGAGGGGTCTGTAAGATGGTTCATCAGGTAAAGGGGCTTGTTGCCAAGCTTGAGTTCAGTTCCCAGGAACCCACTTGACGGAAGTAGAGAAGCAATTCCTGGAAGTTGTTCCCTCACTTCCACATACTAAGCATAGACACACAAGCATGTTCTCATACATGGGCGTCATACACAAGCTCAGGTGCACGTACACACACACACACACACACACACACACACACACACACACATATAAGATGATTTTATTTTAAGACTTATTTATTGATGCTTCTTGTGTCTAATTATCACTATGTTCCTGTCTATGGTTTTATTATACAGCATTTTTTGGGGGTCCCTGATACTAATAACTAGTATCTATTTGGTGTTTTATGACTTTCAAGATAATCTCATCAGCATTACCCCACTTTTGAATCTTTTGAGCGGTGAGGCCCGTGGTTTGGAACTACATTTCCCAGAATCCCCCTTTCCATGCAGCCTGGGCAATTATATGCAGAAAGAAATAAAGCAGGAGTGCTTCATTATGTCAGTAATGAAATGTGGAGATCACCTGAAACGTGCTCATAGAAGCCAGCTTGTCTTCACTGGCTCCAGCTTGTACCCAGTCTTTTCCTTGTCTGCCAGCAGTGCCTCCAAGCTCCCTACCGTACACTTGGCTGATCACCTTTAGAAGCAATGGGGTCCAAAGGTGATAGCTTACTAAAGGCTTTAGCCCTGCTCCATTGAGCAGCCTTGCCCTGACAGCCTCCCCTCCTACATTTCCCTGCACGCTCTGGCATGCTGTAGAGAAGCTACCAGAGACTTCACTGTCCTCTGTCTCTCCTTCCTGAAATCTTATGGGTCCAACTCCTCAAGCACACAAGTTCTCACTCCTGCACCACACTGTCCTTCCTTAGTACATGGCTTCAGTTTTCTGAATGGCTGATGGATTCAGCCACATATTAGCAAAGGTAGCCTTTCTTGACAAAAAGCAGCAGAGAGTGTTAGGCTGTTGTAGCTATTGGCAGAAGGTCAGGCAGATGAGACATTATGATTCACCTCAATTTTCTCTCAATCTTATGACCAGATGTGTTGATTTGGGAAGGAGAGGAAAACAACAAAAAAGAAAAACAACAACAACAAAACAAAACAAAACAAAAAAACAGAAAACAAGCGAGAAGGGAAAATAAATCAGCTAAACAGCTGATAAAAGCCCGAGTATTTCGGTGCTCACTAAAACATTTTACAACTTATATGAAACTCACCTACAGTAACACGGATCAGGTAGGACCTTCCATAGTAGAAAAGATCTACTAAGATAATGTCATTCATCAATGACAAAATGTCCCCATATGGAACAGCCTGGAATAGTAAAAGGTGACCCTTCATATCAGTACGTGCTTATAATATGTATTAATAATAGAATTGACTATATTTTATCCTGGGGCTATGTTCACTCCCAGAAATGTGAGGTACTCCTCAATCTCTGCAGGGAGTTTTCTCATCAGTTACCTAACTCATTTTTAGCTGTTAATCCTCAGCTTTTCTGCAACTAGAGGGAACATTAATGATAAAATAAGAACAATGTGCGATGAGGCTGAAATTAGCACAGGTTCTGGAGGTAGCAGCCAAGGGATGATAAGCGAAAGACCACAAAGCACATGGTATCTAGTGCTGTGGAGCTCTAGGAAGGGACAGAGCTGTAAGTCCTGGGCTGAGCACAGGACATAAGGCACAGCTTGGTTTAATCTGTACAGGAAAGCCAGAACTGCTGATACTCAGGAGCACGTGCTCTGCGGGCTGGTGACCAAGATGTGTTTCCCTCTGGGTGCACCCTGCATTGATGATAGTCTCTCCTCCACACAAAAGGACTGGGGACTCCATTTATCTCACGTAAATACCCCAGGCTGTATCTGCACATTAAAGATAGTCGATAAATGCTAAGTGAAGAGATATGTCCTTGGAAGAGATAATAGGAGGGATGTGAGGACAGTAAGACTGAGCTCCGTCTCACTTAAGAGATGCTCAGATGCATTCAAGACCTATTCACAGCACTGTACATCACTTACTCTCCTGACCCTTATCTGTTGACATCCAGCGATCTTACCCAGTTTCCAAGGATCACCAAATGAGCAAACTTTTCTGCTTCTAAGTATTTCCCAAGCTTAATATATTAAACACCCACAAACCTTGACAAGAGGGGATTAATACAGATACATGTCCAATATTTAGTTCCTACAGGTACAGTTGCCAGGCAACCACCACACAACACTCAGGACTGTCATTAAGAATCAATCTCTCTGTGTGTTAACTCCTTTATTGCCAAAATGAAAAGCAATGCCGACAACAATATCTTTTAAAAGGCTTCTTCCCCTAGGTGCTGTTACCGGCTGAGTTCATTTCTTGCAGAGATTGCGATATACTCTGGAGCTAATGCAAACGATCCCATGTTACTAGAATATTCCATTTCAGCATAGCAGATTGTTTTTTTTGTTAAGGGAAGCCTGTGACTGAAAAGATATTACAGATTATTAAACTTAGCAATTAGCAATGTAAATTATTTGCCATAAATTAATATAAGACACCAGGGTTCCCACTTAGAGCAGAAAAGGTGCTGTCATAGCCACTCTCTGGTTACTGCTCAGCTTTTCTCCATGGTAATTTCATCTACACCACTCACAGGATGACAATTTTATATCATAAGTAGTCCCCTGGTAGTGGATATTAATTCATAATAGAGGGAAACAGCAGGGAAAATTTTTTTGTGCTCCTTGCCAGTGAAACACATAAACTGCTCCCTTGAGGCACATACAGTTATATATTAAAACATTAGTGATGGCAGTAGAACTAATAAGCGATATAATATACAATACAACCATATAGAGTATATATTAACAGCCCAGGAGAAGATACTGTGGGTCCCAAAGAAAAGATCTCAGGATAAATAGTGTTACGAGCTTTCTTGTGGGTTAAAAAAAAAAAAAAAAAGCATAGTCTCAGATAGTGTGAATCTTCACTGGGCCTTGCAATTATCTGAGGTCAGATATTTGAGAACCATTTTGCTGCAATTGAAGCATAAAACATAAAACCCTCTATTGTTGTCTGTAAACCATAATAGAGCTGCCAGTAACCAAGGGATAAAATAAATGTTTCCAAAGTAATAGAAGGCATTAAGCTAGATTAGTGGTTTCCATAGTTTCTTAAATGATTCTGTTCCACATGCAAATGTTTCCAATTTTGTTCCCCTAAATGAAAAATGTGCAACGCATCTACTTCAGACTATTAAGAAACACTAATTCCGGAACTGTTTAATAGAAGAGACCTTTATATTTTGATAAAGACCTGGTAGCAATCTTGTATAAAACTAATGCTTTCAAAATCTATCCCTCATAATTTGAGGACCTTAAAATATTTTCCTGGAATAATTTCGCCATGTGGGTGGGGGGAGGGGAGGTTGCCATGTTCTTTTGGAACCCCAAAACTACTTGATCCCTAAAGGGGAGGTAAATGGTGGATGAAAAGTCACATGACAAAATACTGGCCCAGCCTAGCACAAACCAGATACCGCACATGTGAGGTTGGCTGCTCCATCCATTGTGAGCTGGAGTGGCTGTCATATGATCCTAGAGAACATCACACAACAGCTAAGTTGTCTGTGTGTCCACTAGAAGCTTGAGCCAGCAGGGCGGTCACAAGTGCTGCCTGTGCCAAGATTAATCGATTCAGCAAAAATGTTCAAAATGTGCTAGGTCTTCCTAGAACATTTTCCAAAAGAAGGTAGCGTTTCTTTTTCAGTAGCCTCAGAGTAGACCAATGTCTTTATAATTACAGCTTTTACCCCAGTCCAGTGGACTTCCCCATAGTCCCAGCCCCAGGGGAGATCTGTCTCCTTAGTTCCATCTTTTGCTTTCCTGTAGTGTGCTGGCTATAGATATGGGGTGTGTCACAGGTGAATCCAAGTATTCCGCCTCAGTTCTTGGTATCATAGCCACCCAACCATTTCTATTTCCATGTAATTAAATCTGTGATAATAACACCTGCCTCACCACGTTGCCCTGAAGATTAATGAGATCTCTAATATAGTGTTAAATAGTAAGTATTTGCTATCTGTTAGCTGCCATTATCAATAATACTAATTATTATTAATTAAGCCCCAAACATGTTTGACCCCTTTCCCTTTTTTAATTTTAAAGGTCCCAAATGTCTCTTTGTCCCCTGCTCTCTGCCCTGGGTGCATCAGATTTAGTAGCTCTGCCCTAAGCTGCAGCAGTCAATCCTGACTTCCATTTTCCTTGACTAAGTTCTGCCCCATGGCCACTTTAGCTACTTTGTTTTCTAAGCACAGATCATGGAATTCTCCTGCTTCATAACCTGTAGGTCCAAAAGTCCTTTGGCCCCATCCATGTTGATAAGTTCTTACACTGAACCACATATAGCTGTTCAGTCTCCAGCAACATTGCAGAATGTCCTTCAGCACCTTGACCCCTTTCCTTACATGAACTGATCTTTTTCCTCTCTTAATCACTTCACTAGATGTATAAGCTATCTTTTGCTCCCCCAGACCCCTCCAGGATCCACTCTGTAGTGCTGAATTTTTCTTACCCTCCTGGGAGGTTGGCCCATGATGCCGAAGTCACCTGGATTGTGTTTGTTCTTTGCTTCCCAGAGGAAATTGGACAGCAAGCAGGAGATTCAGAGATAGAAAGAGGGTATCAGAAAGCTCTCCCACACCCCCACTCCAACCCCCTACTCTGCCAGCTCTTCTGTAGTGAGTGGCAAATTTCCTGAACAGCCCTGGGGAATCTTCTGCCAGTAAAACTCCCAACAGGAGCCCCAGGGCAGCTCTTCTTGCCGCTGCTCTTCAAGCCTTAGAAGGATGTTGCTCTCTGCTTCTCTTAATGCCTTCATTAAATTGTAGCATCAAAAGCTCTAGCTGACCTGCCAAAATGTATAACTTCAGTCTAATCATGAGAACCCATCAAACACACCTCATTTTCCAGAAATAGTCTACAAAATAGCATCCCGTATTCACACAAAAAGGTCTTTCCCTCCAAATCTCCAGTCACTCACCTACCTCCACCTAACACAGATACACATCCATAGTCCAAGAAATCTTCTGAGATTCCAGGAGACTGCAGAGAAGTGACAACTGGAAGTGGAATGAAATCTTGATTGAATTCTAGGCAAATGAAAAAAAAAAGGAAAGAAAACCTACAGGATATATTGTACAATTCACAAAATTTTAAGATTGACTGCACATTAGAAAATAACACTTTAAGTTCTTGAGATTAGTAATTGTATCCTGATTGCTTAAGAAAATATCCTTGTTCTTAGCAAAGACCTCGCAACAAATTGAGAAAAAATGGATTTGATATCTATAAATTACTCTTAAATGATTTAAGGAATAAAATTATAGGAATAGAATTATAGTGAGATTTTTTTTTAAAAAGGACATAACATGTTCACCATTTGAATTCCCACTTACTGATAACAACTACAAAACTCCATTCAATATTTGAATTACTATGAACTTTCCATTAGTAACAATAGTTAACAGCCAATAGCGGGGTTTTTTTTCTTCAGAAATCTTTAGTCAACCATCAACTCTTTATTTTGGGTTATAATAATATATAACCAAAAATATATAGGAATATCCCAGTTAGAGCAATCCTTTGAGGACTTGTCCTTAGTGCCTCAGAGGATAGGGTGATCTCTAGAGCATGGCTCTATTGAGCTCCAGGATGCAGCCTTTCAACCATATGTGGTGGTTTGAATATGCTTGGCCCATGGCGGGGGTGGGGGGTATGATTAGGAGGTGTGACCTTGTTGGAGGAAGTGTGTCACTGTGGGGGTGACCTTTGGAGGTCTCCTGCTATGCTCAGGCTCTACCCATTGCAGAAGAGAGTTTCTTCCTAGCTGCCTGAGGATGCCAGTCCTCTCCTGGTTGCCTTCAGATCAAGACGTAGAACTCTCAGCTCTTCTAGCACCATGTCTGACTGCACACTGTCATGCCTCTCATCAGGCTGATAATGGACTGAACCTCTGAAACTATAAGCCATCCCTAATTAAATGCAGTCCTTTATAAGATTTGCCCTTGGTCATGGTNTTCTTCCTAGCTGCCTGAGGATGCCAGTCCTCTCCTGGTTGCCTTCAGATCAAGACGTAGAACTCTCAGCTCTTCTAGCACCATGTCTGACTGCACACTGTCATGCCTCTCATCAGGCTGATAATGGACTGAACCTCTGAAACTATAAGCCATCCCTAATTAAATGCAGTCCTTTATAAGATTTGCCCTTGGTCATGGTGTCTGTTCACAGCAATGAAACCCTAACTAAAACACCATGGCATTTCATTTCTATCTATGCAGTGTTGAGGTGTTCTCCATGCTTCTTGTGCTGGCTAGGATTATGTCAGTTTGACACAAGCTAGAGCCATTTGGGAAAGAGGACCCTTAATTGAGAAAATGCCTTCACCAGGTTGACCTATGGAAAAGCCTGTGGTGAATATGTTTTCTTGATTAATGATTACTTGGTGAGAACCAGCTCACTGTGATCAGTACCACCTCTGCTTTGCTGACACTGGGCGCTATAAAGAAAGCAGGCTGAACAAGCCATGCGGAGTAAGTCAATAAGCAGCATTCCTCCATGACCTCAGTTTTGGTTTCTGCCTCCGGGTTCCTGCCTTGAGCTCTTGCTGTGACCTCCTTTGGTGATGGACTGTGATATAGAAGTGTAATTGAAATAAATACTTTGCCCCACAAGTTGATTTTAGCCATGGTGTTTTAGTGCAATAAAAGCCCTAAGTCCCGTCTGCAACACTTTACACAGACTTCTAGTAAATCTATCACTGACACTATAAATATTTTCTAAACCATGGTATGACATTCTGCTTCTCTGCTGGGAGTGTTTGGTTGCCTACAGCACACAGGCCCAGAGAAGGCAGAGCAAAGGCCAAAGGCCTGAATGGAGAGAACACAGCTCATGTTTCCCATCAGGGCTTCAGACACTGCTACATGCCAGACTGAATCTCTGAGATTCCTGGGGTTTGAGCTCACGCAACCTCATAGCTCAGAGTTATATTTTTTTGTCTCTTGTTAGGCTGCATAAATGAAAAAAAGCTGCTAGTTAAGTCACTTTTCTTGTGATTCCTGTATGAAACGTACAATATTAATTCCTTCCTAAAGGTCAGTTCCACTAAGGCAGTGTTCTTGAGCTCTGATATGCATAAAATCACCAGTAGACATCTTGCTTGGTGAATGCTGACCTCATAGCAGGTCTAGGCAGGGTCTACAATGCTCTAGCTCTAGCCTACTCCCAGGTGATGATGTTGATGTCTGGATCACACTGTGAATAGCCAGAGCCTGAGGCATTCTGGGCTTTAGTTTGATTCCAGTGCTATGATTTCGTCAATCAGAGGCAAGTCGGTGATTTAGGAAACCTAATTACCATTAAAAGCCTCTGCATATATTGTGTGGTCAGAAGACGATGGTTTTCCTGGTGTCAAGAGTTAACACTTTCAGTAAACATTCTTTCTAAACCAGACAAAACTTTAATCTTTCATCTGGAGAGGTACTCATTCAAACCAGTGCTCTCTTAAAACCGGAGTATTTAAACACCCAACTGCATCTTCAGAGTTTCATAGGAAATCACTTTGATCTAAAATAGTCACTGAATTCTGATATCATAGACATACTTAGGACATTATAACTGAGCAGAAAAAAACACCACCCTCCTACCTGCCTAAAATTCCCTCCTCTGCTTGTAGAAGGTTCATGTGGTGAAACTAGGTATAGAATTTATCTAGCACAACATATTTTTATAAAAAAATAAAAAGAAGCCGGGCGTGGTGGTACATGCCTTTAATCCCAGCACTCGGGAGGCAGAAGCAGGCAGATCTCTGTGTTCAAGGCCAGCCTGGTCTACAGAGTGAGTTCCAGGACAGCCAGGGCTACACAGAGAAACCCTGTCTCATAAAAGCAAAATAAATAAAATAAATAAATAAATAAATAAATAAATAAATAAATAAATGAAAAAGAAAAAGAATTCCTCATCTTCTTATGCATTTCTAGGTAATAATACACACATTAATGCAAGCCAGAAACAATGTCATAAAACATGACAAGTAGCAACTGCAGAAAAACAATAACAACCAAGTACTCTGTGCTGTCAAACACAAGACTAGATATGTCAAAGTACAAATAAGAAGGTACAGTAGGAACTTGAGATGAACCCTGGGGACAAAGGATTCTCCATATGCTGTGCTGGAAAATACACTTCCAAGGCAAAGCTTTATTAATAGGAAAATTCTTTGTAGATTTATCATTAGTAATACTACTTATTATGTTTTAACACATTGACTGTTTCTATGAAATAAAGATTATTTAACTATATAAAAAAAGAAAGAACATATCAGTTCAGAGTCAAAACTTGAATCCCAGTCTTTAAAATGCTAAGGTGTTCACCAAGTAAATTTTCTATGAGCAGAAAATAAAATGAGTTAGCATGGAAGGCCCCATTAGCCCATGTCTAGTGCCAGTTCTAGGATGAAAGTGTTTCTAGGAATCATTCTTCGTCCAAACTACAATGAACACTTTTGCATAGCTTACATTTATTTTTGCATTTCCCTTAAGGAAATATTGATAACCACATTAACAATTGAGTAGAAATGACTAGTAAATTCAACAAAATATTACGGCTGGATTCATATGGCAGCTCACAGGGAAATCATCAGGGAGAGAAAACCAATACTAATACTCTTTCACACTCCCTTAAACAATATGAGGCAAGTACTGCCTAATTCATCCAGACATCCAAAATTCTACCATGATCAGTTATTAGAGTTTATTGTATAGCAATTTCTTCCTAATTGATATATTCTTTCTTGTGAAGGGGGGCACTTCTTTTTTTATTTTTTTATTAGATATTTTCTTTATTTATATTTCAAATGCTATCGAGAAAGTTCTCTCCGCCCTGCACCCCTACCCACCCACTCCCACTTCTTGGCCCTGGCATTCACCTGTACTGGGGCATATAGAGTTTGCAAGACCAAGGGGCCTCTCTTCCCAGTGATGGCCAAATAGGCCATCTTCTGCTACATATGCAGCTAGAGACTCAAGCTCTGGGGGTACTAGTTAGTTCATATTGTTCTTCCACCTATAGGGTTGCAGACCCCTTCAGCTCCTTGCATGCTTTCTCTAGCTTCTCAATTGGGGGGGCCCCGTGTTCCATCTTATAGATGACTGTGAGCATCCAATTCTGTATTTGCCAGGCACTGGTATAGCCTCATACGAGACAACTATACCAGGGTCCCTTCAGCAAAATCTTGCTGGCATATGCAATAGTATCTGGGTTTGATGGCTGAGTATGAAATGGATCCTCAGGTGGGGTAGTCTCTGGATAGTCCATCCTTTCCTATTAGCTCCAAACTTTGCCTCTGTAACTCCTTTCATGGGTATTTTGTTTCCTATTCAAAGGAGGAATGAAGTATCCACGTGCTGGTCTTCCTTCTTGATTTTCTTGTGTTTTGCAACTTGTATCTTGGGTATTCTAAGTTTCTAGGCTAATATCCACTTATCAGTGAGTGCATATCTAATGACTTGTTTTGTGATTGGGTTACCTCACTCAGGATGATATCCTCCAGATACATCCATTTGTCCAAGAATTTCATAAATTCATTGTTTTTAATAGCTGAGTAGTACTCCATTGTGTAAATGTACCACATTTTCTGTATCCATTCCTCTGTTGAGGGACATCTGGGTTCTTTCCAGCTTCTGGCTATTATAAATAAAGCTGCTATGAACATAGTGGAGCATGTGTTCTTATTACCAGTTGGAATATCTTCTGGGTATATGCCCAGTAGAGGTATTGCTGGATCTTCTGGTAGTACTATGTCCAATTTTCTGAGGAACCACCAGACTGACTTCCGGAGTGGTTGAACAAGCTTGCAATCCCACCAGCAATGGAGGAGTGTTCCTCTTTCTTCACATTCTCACCAGCATCTGCTGTCACCTGAATTTTTGATTTTAGCCATTCTGACTGGTGTGAGGTGGAATCTCAAGGTTGTTTGGATTTCCATTTCCCTGATGATTAAGGATGTTGAACATTTTTTCAGGTGTTTCTCAGCCATTTGGTATTCCTCAGTTGAGAATTCTTTGTTGAGCTCTGTACCCCATTTTTAAAATGGGGTTATTTGAATTTCTGGAGTCCAGCTTCTTGAGCTCTTTGTGTATATTAGATATTAGTCCCCTTTCAGATTTAGAATTGGTAAAAAATCCTTTCCCAATCTGTTGGTGGCCTTTTTGTCTTATTGACAGTGTCTTTTGACTTACAGAAGCTTTGCAATTTTATGAGGTCCCATTTGTCAATTCTTGATCTTACAGCATAAGCCATTGCTCTTCTGTTTAGGAATGTTTCCCTGTGCCCATATCTTTGAGGCTTTTCCTCATTTTCTCCTCTATTTATTTCAGTGTCTCTGGTTTTATGTGGAGGTCTTTGATCCACTTAGACTTGAGCTTTGTTCAAGGAGATAAGAATGTATCAATTTGCATTCTTCTACATGATAACTGCCAGTTGTGCCAGCACCATTTGTTGAAAATGCAACTCCTAGCCCACCATCCAAAGGTAGGGGAGAAAAGATGGTAAATTGGACAAGGGGACGTGGGCCTGTTTAGAAACCATTCCTTGGAGCAATTCCAATCTCTTTTGTCAGAATGCCAGCAGTCCAGTTCAGTAGTCTCAGGAAACCAATGGTCTAGTTCAAAAGTATCACCAAAGAAGAATCAGTGGTATCACGATCTAGCAGAAACCACCAGGCCTCCACCAAATGGGTCCAAGTCATTGGGAGTGATCATAACCAACTGGAATGGCAGAAGTTCTCTGCTATGCCTCTCTCAAGGAAGTGAAGATGAGCGATGCTGAGAGACCAGTGGAAACATTACATGGCTAGCTATGCAAGTGTGCCCATCACTGTCTGTCGGAATCTACTTATACTCTCTCCAAACATCACATGTCCATTTCACCAAAATATCACATGAGTAAGTCTGCTACAGGAAAGCATCACATGAGACAACTAGACATTTCCACTTCAGTTATCCACTGTTTCTGCCCTAAAAGGCATTTTAACCCTTGTTCAGCTCTCCTTGGCTGCTTAGAAGTGAGTGTATCAATCTTGGGAAAGAATTTGGTTGGCGTGAACTACTACTGAGAAAAGCTTACTTTTGCTTTTTCCTAAATGCACCAACAGGCATCAATCCCACCAGACGTGTGTTTATTTGTCTCCTCTTTCTCAAACAATCATGGCCTAGAAATGAATGAACAAGTGTCACGTGTGTCTCTCTGGAAAAGGATTGCAGAGGCTTCGCATGTGGTCATCCATCCACACAATCCTGTAAAAGACCAGTACAGAGTATCTTTTCATGGCTTACTTTTTTAAGATCAAAACTAAGGTTCTGAAACAAAATGATGGGCCCCATCATCGCAGTTGATGGCACCATGGCTGGCCCAGTCTGCCTTTTGAATCTCCAATTCTCCAACCCAGTTCAAGCTGAGAAACAGTGCACCCAAGGGACTCTCCCTAAAACCCAGCAAGAAATGAAGAAAAAATATTCAAAAACTGCCCTTTTCATAAGTATTTTCAATCTATAATAAATATTTAATTTTTCATTGAATTAGAAGAGTAAACTAGGTTATACGGTCACCCGTTTCAATTTGCCTGTGGATGCATTCCTCTTTCTCTCAAAGAGCCATCAGAATTTTAATAGGGAGCTTGTCCTGCTCCTTCAGGGGTGAGCACAGGCCCTCACTTACAGCTCCACAAACACCCCATCGCCCTATGGTTGTGGATTCAAACGCTAAATGGGTCTTCTTGCAGTTTTCAAGGCTATCTCCTCCTCACTCAGCCTTGCTTAGATTTTTCGTTTCTTTCCTCATATGGCTTTTCCTTCTGGCCCCTCTCCTCTACCTTGCAGCCTGGAATCTTTGTTCCACACTTGTGTATGTTTTCTTGGCCAACATCACCAAACTTGAAACACTTCTCTACCAAAGCTCTTGCACTTTCCACAGTTTCTCCACATCTGTGGTTGAGGTGGGAAGAACAGAGCTCAGAACATGTGCTACTGATAGGAGACACACATAGGTGCCTCCCAAATGTCCCTTCACCTTCACCTTCACCTTCACCTTCACCTTCACCTTCACCTTCACCCCACCCCCAAATGCCGCTAAGTTGCTTCCACACCCATAGTCTCTCTCATTCAAGAACCAATTTGCTATCCTTTAAAGCTTTTAACCTGGACAGTTTATCTTGATTCAGAACAGGTGTGTAGAACATTTCTCAAGGTGGAAATCCCATGTACGTTAGATATGCCATGAACCTGTACCAAGTGTCGGGATCAAAGAGTTCTGCAGCCAGCTAGGAGAGTTGCTGTGGGTGTGGTTTCCTTGATGCTCCAATTTTGTTAGAATATCTTACACCTGTACAAAAAGAAAAAAAAAATCATACCCTGTATTATCATGAGGATTAATCTTGACAGTATTTATGCTTGGAGCCTAGTAATTGTTCTAGAAGTATTGTCTAGCCAGAGACACTCATGAATACACATTTCTTACAGCAATTTGGAAGGAGACTCATGCTAGATACAATGTGAAAGAGAGAGGAAGTAAGAGCTGTGGGGTAAATAGTATCATAATATAAGCCCAGTACCTCCATTATATAGCCAATAGAGCAAATAGATCCTGTCCGTGAAAACCTCATGATGATGCTCCCACAACTAGCACGCTGTCAAATGGCTCTAGGAGCTGCCTTGCTTAAATGGCATCATGAGGACTGCACTGAGGTGGTGTTGGTGTAAGAAGTAAGTAGGTTAAACTTCATTGCCCTTACTTAACTCAGCTTCCCCATCCCCGCCAGCCCAAGTCACAATACAGAATCACTTAAAGCAGGCACCCATATTTTGTCCTATAATAATCGAAAAAGGATATCATCTAGACTGCCCATGAGTGTTTAGCTACCAAAATAATACTAACACAACCCAACTTTCATTCAAAAAGGGAATTATTGTGTTGACAAAATTATGAGGTTGTGGGTGGAGAGGAGAGCTGTCACTTGGCAGGGCTGACTCCAGGTGCTGTAATGATGTTATGAATATGTGGATGCTTGGCTCTGCCTTCCTCTGGCTTAGTTATACTTTCAGGCAGGCTTCCTCGCAGGATTGGACACTCACAGACCTGGGCTGACAGCTTCACAGCTCAGGGATTGTTGTTGGAAGATTTTCCTGGGAAGAGGCCAGGATTGAGTCTCATTGGACCAACTCGGGGCAGGCTCTCACCCTTGAATAGAACATACTGGCTTGGAAGAAGAAATATGCCAAGTGACTAAGCATCTTCCGACCTCAGGCTAAAGGCAGGCTTAAGTTTCCTGTATCTGAAATTTCTGGATAAAGGTGAAAAGAGGCTTGCCAGAAAGAAAAATCAGTCTGCTGGAACCGGAACAGAGGTCTCCAATAGGACAGCAGATGCACATTACATGGGCTTTCACGGTCTTGGAAGGACTGGGATGAGCAGAGATGAAGCAGAACCTTGCTAGGCTCCAGAGGGAGAGTGAGAGTGAGATTAACAGCTGCTTTATTTGGATACAGCTGTGTGTGAGGGACAGGGCAGCAAAGATCAGACTAGGAAAGTGGGCCCAGCTCCAGGAGTCAGGAAGGACCAAAGGAGAAAGCAACTCCTGTGTGGTTGAGAAATGTGGAAACTATTCAAATGTTCTGCTGTTGTATGCGCGCACTCCTCTAGGTGTGAAGAGTCACTTAAAAACATTGACATTTGTTGTATTCCCCAATCCACATCTCGGTCCAGGCTTGCTAGAGACAACTCGGTTCAGCTCCAGTTAGTGTGAGCAGGCATACATCAAAGCCTGAGAGCATTGGAAGGTTCTCACTCACTCTGGTCTGCTTGGTGATGCCAGGCATTGGTTCCACCTTATCTGGGACTATGGTTAGAAGTCATTCATGTGATTTACCCATACAGCTGCTTGGCTCCTACAGGTCATGGTATGTTGGCACCAAGAGGTAGCAGAACCTCTAGCAGTTTTTATCACTTAGCCCCAAAAGAGTTGTTCTCAGTACTGTGATAAAAGACTAACTTACACTGGCACTAATTTGTGGTCCTTCTAACTTTGTAGTTGGCCTAAATACTCTGCAGGTTGAAAAACACATGATTCTACCTGAAGGAACAGCCAAGCACTAAACCTCAAAACCAATGAAAAGAGATGCTATGGTGCTTGTTGCAGAATATTTGATCATATAATGAACCCTGAGATTGTGTTATTTACTGGAAAAACCTAGTCTTAGTTGTGGTGTGGCTCAGCCTGGGCAAATACCTTTAATCCAAGAGCGTTCTGCTTGGATATTGTAAACAGGATTAAATGCAATCAACCATAGGTCAAGAGGTGGGACAAGCAACCAGTTAACAGGAAGTGAACACAGGATTACTAGGAAATGACCATAGAAAGTAAGAGGATGTAAGAAGAATGGATAGAAAGACACTCAGGAAGTAGAAGGGAGGGATATTGAGCTGGAAGGAGATTTTTTGAGAAGGCATGAGAGAAGGGCATTGCTTCTAGGGTGTTGGCTGAGGAAGAAGGTCAGAAGGATGCTTTCTCTGCCTGTTGGAGCTAGCAGACTTTCACCCATGGATCTGGCTCCTAAGTATTTGTTGGTTAAAAAGAAAAGGAACAGTTGAGATTTTGTTTACAAACAACAGGTGCTTTTAATAAATAATAGCAAATTCTCCTCGTGGATAAGATGGCATGACTTGATGGAAGAAATCACTCCATCCCTTTACACAGTATTTAGGAAGTTAAATAGAACTGCAAACAATGTGCTTGTCACTGCTCATGCACACTGGCTTATTCAATGAAGGAATAACACTTTTGTCAAAATAAAAAGATCAAGTTGATTCAGTGATAGTTAAGGAAAATGCAACTAAGATCAAGGTCAGCAAATAGTAGTTGCAACTATAGTGTTCTTATGATTTGTCTATCTAATCACATACGAACATGTTGTATACATATCTAGATCTGTTTTCTTTTTTTTTTCTTTTTTTTTCTCTTTATTAGATATTTTCTTCATTTACATTTCATATGTTATCCAGAAATTTTCCCTTACCCTCCCCCATCCCCGCCCTGCTCCCTTACCCACCCCCTCCCACGTAATGGCCCTGGCGTTCCCCAGTACTGGGGCATATAGAGTCTGTATGACCAAGGGGT
>LR749848.1:554184-612925 GCA_902729485.2 Mus minutoides
TTCTTCCTAGCTGCCTGAGGATGCCAGTCCTCTCCTGGTTGCCTTCAGATCAAGACGTAGAACTCTCAGCTCTTCTAGCACCATGTCTGACTGCACACTGTCATGCCTCTCATCAGGCTGATAATGGACTGAACCTCTGAAACTATAAGCCATCCCTAATTAAATGCAGTCCTTTATAAGATTTGCCCTTGGTCATGGTATCTGTTCACAGCAATGAAACCCTAACTAAAACACCATGGCATTTCATTTCTATCTATGCAGTGTTGAGGTGTTCTCGATGCTTCTTGTGCTGGCTAGGATTATGTCAGTTTGACACAAGCTAGAGCCATTTGGGAAAGAGGACCCTTAATTGAGAAAATGCCTTCACCAAGTTGACCTATGGAAAAGCCTGTGGTGAATATGTTTTCTTGATTAATGATTACTTGGTGAGAACCAGCTCACTGTGATCAGTACCACCTCTGCTTTGCTGATACTGGGCGCTATAAAGAAAGCAGGCTGAACAAGCCATGCGGAGTAAGTCAATAAGCAGCATTCCTCCATGACCTCAGTTTTGGTTTCTGCCTCCGGGTTCCTGCCTTGAGCTCTTGCTGTGACCTCCTTTGGTGATGGACTGTGATATAGAAGTGTAATTGAAATAAATACTTTGCCCCACAAGTTGATTTTAGCCATGGTGTTTTAGTGCAATAAAAGCCCTAAGTCCTGTCTGCAACACTTTACACAGACTTCTAGTAAATCTATCACTGACACTATAAATATTTTCTAAACCATGGTATGACATTCTGCTTCTCTGCTGGGAGTGTCTGGTTGCCTACAGCACACAGTCCCAGAGAAGGCAGAGCAAAGGCCAAAGGCCTGAATGGAGAGAACACAGCTCATGTTTCCCATCAGGGCTTCAGACACTGCTACATGCCAGACTGAATCTCTGAGATTCCTGGGGTTTGAGCTCACGCAACCTCATAGCTCAGAGTTATATTTTTTTTGTCTCTTGTTAGGCTGCATAAATGAAAAAAAGCTGCTAGTTAAGTCACTTTTCTTGTGATTCCTGTATGAAACGTACAATATTAATTCCTTCCTAAAGGTCAGTTCCACTAATGCAGTGTTCTTGAGCTCTGATATGCATAAAATCACCAGTAGACATCTTGCTTGGTGAATGCTGACCTCATAGCAGGTCTAGGCAGGGTCTACAAGGCTCTAGCTCTAGCCTACTCCCAGGTGATGATGTTGATGTCTGGATCACACTGTGAATAGCCAGAGCCTGAGGCATTCTGGGCTTTAGTTTGATGCCAGTGCTATGATTTCGTCAATCAGAGGCAAGTCGGTGATTTAGGAAACCTAATTACCATTAAAAGCCTCTGCATATATTGTGTGGTCAGAAGACAATGGTTTTCCTGGTGTCAAGAGTTAACACTTTCAGTAAACATTCTTTCTAAACCAGACAAACCTTTAATCTTTCATCTGCAGAGGTGCTCATTCAAACCAGTGCTCTCTTAAAACCGGAGTATTTAAACACCCAACTGCATCTTCAGAGTTTCATAGGAAATCACTTTGATCTAAAATAGTCACTGAATTCTGATATCATAGACATGCTTGGGACATTATAACTGAGCAGAAGAAAACACCACCCTCCTACCTGCCTAAAATTCCCTCCTCTGCTTTTAGAAGGTTCATGTGGTAGAACTAGGTATAGAATTTATCTAGCACAACATATTTTTCTAAAAAAATAAAAAGAAGCCGGGCGTGGTGGTACATGCCTTTAATCCCAGCACTCGGGAGGCAGAAGCAGGCAGATCTCTGTGTTCAAGGCCAGCCTGGTCTACAGAGTGAGTTCCAGGACAGCCAGGGCTACACAGAGAAACCCTGACTCATAAAAGCAAAATAACCTGGTAAACACAGAAGTGGATGCTCACAGTCAGCTATTAGTTGGAACACAGGACTCCCAAGGTAGGAGCTAGAGAAAATACCCAAGGAGCGGAAGGGGTCTTCAACCCTCTAGGTGGAAGAATAACATGAACTAACTAGTTCCCCCTGCGCTCATGTCTCTAGCTGCATATATGGAAGAAGATGGCCTAGTTGGCCATCATTGGGAGGAGAGGCCCCTTGGTCATACAGACTCTATATCCCCCAGTACAGGGGAATGCCAGGGCCATTACATGGGAGGGGGTGGGTAGGGGAAAAGGGCGGGGACGCGGGAGGGTGAGGGAAAATTTCTGGATAACATGTGAAATGTAAATGAAGAAAATATCTAATAAAGAGAAAAAAACAATAAATAAAATAGAAAAAAAATAATAATTCAAAAAAAAGCTAAATAAATAAATAAATAAACAAAAAAGAAAAAGAATTCCTCATCTTCTTATCCATTTCTAGGTAATAATACACACATTAATGCAGGCCAGAAACAATGTCATAAAACATGACAAGTAGCAACTGCAGAAAAACAATAACAACCAAGTTCTCTGTGCTGTCAAACACAAGACTAGATATGTCAAAGTACAAATAAGAAGGTACAGTAGGAACTTGAGATGAACCCTGGGGACAAAGGATTCTCCATATGCTGTGCTGGAAAATACACTTCCAAGGCAAAGCTTTATTAATAGGAAAATTCTTTGTAGATTTATCATTAGTAATACTACTTATTATGTTTTAACACATTGACTGTTTCTATGAAATAAAGATTATTTAACTATATAAAAAAAGAAAGAACATATCAGTTCAGAGTCAAAACTTGAATCCCAGTCTTTAAAATGCTAAGGTATTCACCAAGTAAATTTTCTATGAGCAGAAAATAAAATGAGTTAGCATGGAAGGCCCCATTAGCCCATGTCTAGTGCCAGTTCTAGGATGAAAGTGTTTCTAGGAATCATTCTTCGTCCAAACTACAATGAACACCTTTGCATAGCTTACATTTATTTTTGCATTTCCCTTAAGGAAATATTGATAACCACATTAACAATTGAGTAGAAATGACTAGTAAATTCAACAAAATATTACGGCTGGATTCATATGGCAGCTCACAGGGAAATTATCAGGGAGAGAAAACCAATACTAATACTCTTTCACACTCCCTTAAACAATATGAGGCAAGTACTGCCTAATTCATCCAGACATCCAAAATTCTACCATGATCAGTTATTAGAGTTTATTGTATAGCAATTTCTTCCTAATTGATATATTCTTTCTTATGAAGGGGGGCACTTCTTTTTTTTATTTTTTATTAGATATTTTCTTTATTTATATTTCAAATGCTATCGAGAAAGTTCTCTCCACCCTGCACACCTACCCACCCACTCCCACTTCTTGGCCCTGGCATTCAACTGTACTGGGGCATATAGAGTTTGCAAGACCAAGGGGCCTCTCTTCCCAGTGATGGCCGAATAGGCCATCTTCTGCTACATATGCAGCTAGAGACTCAAGCTCTGGGGGTACTAGTTAGTTCATATTGTTCTTCCACCTATAGGGTTGCAGACCCCTTCAGCTCCTTGCATGCTTTCTCTAGCTTCTCAATTGGGGGGCCCCGTGTTCCATCTTATAGATGACTGTGAGCATCCACTTCTGTATTTGCCAGGCACTGGTATAGCCTCATACGAGACAACTATACCAGGGTCCCTTCAGCAAAATCTTGCTGGCATATGCAATAGTGTCTGGGTTTGATGGCTGAGTATAAGATGGATCCTTAGGTGGGGTAGTCTCTGGATAGTCCATCCTTTCCTATTAGCTCCAAACTTTGTCTCTGTAACTCCTTTCATGGGTATTTTGTTTCCTATTCAAAGGAGGAATGAAGTATCCATGTGCTGGTCTTCCTTCTTGATTATCTTGTGTTTTGCAAATTGTATCTTGGGTATTCTAAGTTTCTAGGCTAATATCCACTTATCAGTGAGTGCATATCTGATGACTTCTTTTGTGATTGGGTTACCTCACTCAGGATGATATCCTCCAGATACATCCATTTGTCCAAGAATTTCATAAATTCATTGTTTTTAATAGCTGAGTAGTACTCCATTGTGTAAATGTACCACATTTTCTGTATCCATTCCTCTGTTGAGGGACATCTGGGTTCTTTCCAGCTTCTGGCTATTATAAATAAGGCTNTCCAGATACATCCATTTGTCCAAGAATTTCATAAATTCATTGTTTTTAATAGCTGAGTAGTACTCCATTGTGTAAATGTACCACATTTTCTGTATCCATTCCTCTGTTGAGGGACATCTGGGTTCTTTCCAGCTTCTGGCTATTATAAATAAGGCTGCTATGAACATAGTGGAGCATGTGTTCTTATTACCAGTTGGAATATCTTCTGGGTATGTGCCCAGTAGAGGTATTGCTGGATCTTCTGGTAGTACTATGTCCAATTTTCTGAGGAACCACCAGACTGACTTCCGGAGTGGTTGTACAAGCTTGCAATCCCACCAGCAATGGAGGAGTGTTCCTCTTTCTTCACATTCTCACCAGCATCTGCTGTCACCTGAATTTTTGATTTTAGCCATTCTGACTGGTGTGAGGTGGAATCTCAAGGTTGTTTGGATTTCCATTTTCCTGATGATTAAGGATGTTGAACATTTTTTCAGGTGTTTCTCAGCCATTTGGTATTCCTCAGTTGAGAATTCTTTGTTGAGCTCTGTACCCCATTTTTTAAATGGGGTTATTTGAATTTCTGGAGTCCAGCTTCTTGAGCTCTTTGTGTAGATTAGATATTAGTCCCGTTTAAGATTTAGGATTGGTAAAAATCCTTTCCCAATCTGTTGGTGGCCTTTTTGTCTTATTGACAGTGTCTTTTGCCTTACAGAAGCTTTGCAATTTTATGAGGTCCCATTTGTCAATTCTTGATCTTACAGCATAAGCCATTGCTCTTCTGTTTCGGAATGTTTCCCTGTGCCCATATCTTTGAGGATTTTCCTCATTTTCTCCTCTATTTATTTCAGTGTCTCTGGTTTTATGTGGAGGTCTTTGATCCACTTAGACTTGAGCTTTGTTCAAGGAGATAAGAATGTATCAATTTGCATTCTTCTACATGATAACTGCCAGTTGTGCCAGCACCATTTGTTGAAAATGCAACTCCTAGCTCACCATCCAAAGGTAGGGGAGAAAAGATGGTAAATTGGACAAGGGGACGTGGGCCTGTTTAGAAACCATTCCTTGGAGCAATTCCAATCTCCTTTGTCAGAATGCCAGCAGTCCAGTTCAGTAGTCTCAGGAAACCAATGGTCTAGTTCAAAAGTGTCACCAAAGAAGAATCAGTGGTATCACGATCTAGCAGAAACCACCAGGCCTCCACCAAATGGGTCCAAGTCATTGGGAGTGATCAGAACCAACTGGAATGGCAGAAGTTCTCTGCTATGCCTCTCTCAAGGAAGTGAAGATGAGCGATGCTGAGAGACCAGTGGAAACATTACATGGCTAGCTATGCAAGTGTGCCCATCACTGTCTGTCGGAATCTACTTATACTCTCTCCAAACATCACATGTCCATTTCACCGAAATATCACACGAGTAAGTCTGCTACAGGAAAGCATCACATGAGACAACTAGACATTTCCACTTCAGTTATCCACTGTTTCTGCCCTAAAGGCATTTTAACCCTTGTTCAGCTCTCCTTGGCTGCTTAGAAGTGAGTGTATCAATCTTGGGAAAGAATTTGGTTGGCGTGAACTACTACTGAGAAAAGCTTACTTTTGCCTTTTCCTAAATGCACCAACAGGCATGAATCCCACCAGACGTGTGTTTATTTGTCTCCTCTTTCTCAAACAGTCATGGCCTAGAAATGAATGAACAAGTGTCACGTGCGTCTCTCTGGAAAAGGATTGCAGAGGCTTCGCATGTGGTCATCCATCCACACAATCCTGTAAAAGACCAGTACAGTATCTTTTCATGGCTTACTTTTTTAAGATCAAAACTAAGGTTCTGAAACAAAAATGATGGGCCCCATCATCGCAGTTGATGGCACCATGGCTGGCCCAGTCTGCCTTTTGAATCTCCAATTCTCCATCTCAGTTCAAGCTGAGAAACGGTGCACCCAAGGGACTCTCCCTAAAACCCAGCAAGAAATGAAGAAAAAAATATTCAAAAACTGCCCTTTTCATAAGTATTTTCGATCTATAATAAATATTTAATTTTTCATTGAATTAGAAGAGTAAACTAGGTTATACGGTCACCCGTTTCAATTTGCCTGTGGATGCCTTCCTCCTTCTCTCAAAGAGCCATCAGAATTTTAATAGGGAGCTTGTCCTGCTCCTTCAGGGGTGAGCACAGGCCCTCACTTACAGCTCCACAAATACCCCATCGCCCTATGGTTGTGGATTCAAACGCTAAATGGGTCTTCTTGCAGTTTTCAAGGCTATCTCCTCCTCACTCAGCCTTGCTTAGATTTTTAATTTCTTTCCTCATATGGCTTTTCCTTCCGGCCCCTCTCCTCTACCTTGCAGCCTGGAATCTTTGTTCTACACTTGTGTATGTTTTCTTGGCCAACGTCACCAAACTTGAAACACTTCTCTACCAAAGCTCTTGAACTTTCCACAGTTTCTCCACATCTGTGGTTGAGGTGGGAAGAACAGAGCTCAGAACATGTGCTACTGATAGGAGACACACATCGGTGCCTCCCAAATTTCCCTTCACCTTCACCCCACCCCCAAATGCCGCTAAGTTGCTTCCACACCCATAGTCTCTCTCATTCAAGAACCGATTTGCTATCCTTTTAAGCTTTTAACCTGGACAGTTTATCTTGATTCAGAACAGGTGTGTAGAACACCTCTCAAGGTGGAAATCCCATGTACGTTAGATATGCCGTGAACCTGTACCAAGTGTCGGGATCAAAGAGTTCTGCAGCCAGCTAGGAGAGTTGCTGTGGGTGTGGTTTCCTTGATGCTCCAATTTTGTTAGAATATCTTACACCTGTACAAAAAGAAAAAAAAAATCATACCCTGTATTATCATGAGGATTAATCTTGACAGTATTTATGCTTGGAGCCTAGTAATTGTTCTAGAAGTATTGTCTAGCCAGAGACACTCATGAATACACATTTCTTACAGCAATTTGGAAGGAGACTCATGCTAGATACAATGTGAAAGAGAGAGGAAGTAACAGCTGTGGGGTAAATAGTATCATAATATAAGCCCAGTACCTCCATTATAGAGCCAATAGAGCAAATAGATCCTGTCCGTGAAAACCTCATGATGATGCTCCCACAACTAGCACACTGTAAAATGGCTCTAGGAGCTGCCTTGCTTAAATGGCATCATGAGGACTGCACTGAGGTGGTGTTGGTGTAAGAAGTAAGTAAGGTTAAACTTCTTTGCCCTTACTTAACTCAGCTTCCCCATCCCCGCCAGCCCAAGTCACAATACAGAATCACTTAAAGCAGGCACCCATATTTTGTCCTATAATAATCGAAAAAGGATATAATCTAGACTGCCCATGAGTGTTTAGCTACCAAAATAATACTAATACAACCCAATTTTCATTCAAAAAGGGAATTATTGTGTTGACAAAATTATGAGGTTGTGGGTGGAGAGGAGAGCTGTCACTTGGCAGGGCTGACTCCAGGTGCTGTAATGATGTTATGAATATGTGGATGCTTGGCTCTGCCTTCCTCTGGCTTAGTTATACTTTCAGGCAGGCTTCCTCGCAGGATTGGACACTCACAGACCTGGGCTGACAGCTTCACAGCTCAGGGGTTGTTGTTGGAAGATTTTCCTGGGAAGAGGCCAGGATTGAGTCTCATTGGACCAACTCGGGGCAGGCTCTCACCCTTGAATAGAACATACTGGCTTGGAAGAAGATATATGCCAAGTGACTAAGCATCTTCCAACCTCAGGCTAAAGGCAGGCTTAAGTTTCCTGTATCTGAAATTTCTGGATAAAGGTGAAAAGAGGCTTGCCAGAAAGAAAAATCAGTCTGCTGGAACCGGAACAGAGGTCTCCAATAGGACAGCAGATGCACATTACATGGGCTTTCACGGTCTTGGAAGGACTGGGATGAGCAGAGATGAAGCAGAACCTTGCTAGGCTCCACAGGGAGAGTGAGAGGGAGATTGACAGCTGCTTTATTTGGATACAGCTGTGTGTGAGGGACAGGGCAGCAAAGATCAGACTAGGAAAGTGGGCCCAGCTCCAGGAGTCAGGAAGGACCAAAGGAGAAAGCAACTCCTGTGTGGTTGAGAAATGTGGAAACTATTCAAATGTTCTGCTGTTGTATGCGCGCACTCCTCTAGGTGTGAAGAGTCACTTAAAAACATTGACATTTGTTGTATTCCCCAATCCACATCTCGGTCCAGGCTTGCTAGAGACAACTCGGTTCAGATCCAGTTAGTGTGAGCAGGCATACATCAAAGCCTGAGAGCATTGGAAGGTTCTCACTCACTCTGGTCTGCTTGGTGATGCCAGGCATTGGTTCCACCTTATCTGGGACTATGGTTAGAAGTCATTCATGTGATTTACCCATACAGCTGCTTGGCTCCTACAGGTCATGGTATGTTGGCACCAAGAGGTAGAAAGCAGAACCTCTAGCAGTTTTTATCACTTAGCCCCCAAAGAGTTGTTCTCAGTACCGTGATAAAAGACTAACTTACACTGGCACTAATTTGTGGTCCTTCTAACTTTGTAGTTGGCCTAAATACTCTGCAGGTTGAAAAACACATGATTCTACCTGAAGGAACAGCCAAGCACTAAACCTCAAAACCAATGAAAAGAGATGCTATGGTGCTTGTTGCAGAATATTTGATCATATTATGAACCCTGAGATTGTGTTATTTACTGGAAAAACCTAGTCTTAGTTGTGGTGTGGCTCAGCCTGGGCAAATACCTTTAATCCAAGAGCGTTCTGCTTGGATATTGTAAACAGGATTAAATACAATCAACCATAGGTCGACAGGTGGGACAAGCAACCAGTTAACAGGAAGTGAACACAGGGTTACTAGGAAATGACCATAGAAAGTAAGAGGATGTAAGAAGAATGGATAGAAAGACACTCAGGAAGTAGAAGGGAGGGATGTTGAGCTGGAAGGAGATTTTTTGAGAATGCATGAGAGAAGGGCATTGCTTCTAGGGTGTTGGCTGAGGAAGAAGGTCAGAAGGATGCTTTCTCTGCCTGTTGGAGCTAGCAGACTTTCACCCAAGGATCTGGCTCCTAAGTATTTGTTGGTTAAAAAGAAAAGGAACAGTTGAGATTTTGTTTACAAACAACCGGTGCTTTTAATAATTAATAGCAAATTCTCCTCGTGGATAAGATGGCATGACTTGATGGAAGAAATCACTCCATCCCTTTACACAGTATTTAGGAAGTTAAAGTAGAACTGCAAACTGCAAACAATGTGCTTGTCACTGCTCATGTACACTGGCTTATTCAATGAAGGAATAACACTTTTGTCAAAATAAAAAGATCAAGTTGATTCAGTGATAGTTAAGGAAAATGCAACTAAGATCAAGGTCAGCAAATAGTAGTTACAACTATAGTGTTCTTATGATTTGTCTATATAATCACATACGAACATGTTGTATACATATCTAGATCTGTTTTCTTAAGAATAGTTTCAATCATCTTTTAAATGAGATCGGTTTTCATCTGTAGTTGCAATGTTGTTGGGTGACTTACAAGTCTTTGAAATCGATTTAAAAAAATGCTTTCAAAGATGATTTTTCTGGGAAAATGCACATAGTTCTAATTAATTTCTTAGTGTAAGTGTATCTCTAGGTATTTCACCTTTATTTATTTATTGGGGGGGGGGATACATGTGTGTGACACTCACAGAGGCCAGAAGAGGGCCTCATATCCCCTTAAGCTGGAGCAACAGGCTGTTGTAAACCACCCTACATGGTTGCTGAGAACTGAACTCTGGTCCTCTGGAAGAACAGCCAATGCTCTTAACCACTGGTTCATCTCTTTAGCCCCACATTGCATCCTTTTGTTAGATCATCCAGAATCATTTACCCCCTCATTCATTGTGTTCAAAACATGATTTTCAATGGATGTAGGAGATTGCTAAAACTAGACGAATTGTGACTTAGCTATTATCACAGAACAGTTATATTATTTGTAGCTGCTTTGTCTTATGAATAATAGGGTGATAAATACTTTATCACCTTACCAGATTCTGGATGTTCTCTAAAAATTAATGAAGGTAACAGAAGCAAGATGTTTATTTAGTATGATCTAGATATTTATCTAGTATGATCTAGTATGATCTAGTTTGGTTGATAGCTTCATAAGATCTGGACTCAACTAAGAGACTCTTATCTGGGTAGGTCTGTGAGGATATTTCCCAGAGGGACTAAACTTCTAGTTCTATCCCAAATATAAGGCCCTAAGAGAAAAAGTTTCTGCCTTTTGCTTGCTGGACTTGAACCCTTGCTGGCGAGTGCATCTACTCAGCTTGTGTCACTCTCATGCTGCTGTCATTCCCTGCCTTCACTGACATCAGATACCAGTTTCTTTGACCTCTTCTAACATGGACCAAAGACCAGCAGCTCTTGATGAATACTCCAGGTCTTCAGTACCAGATTAGAACTGCTGAAGCATCTAAGAGGACAGAGAAGCAATGAGTTCTCTACATGTCCAGGGTGAAAAAGAAGAAGTCATTATTAGATTATCTAGCCCATATCATGTAAGCCAGTGTAATAAAGTGGTATCAGTTCTATCCCTCTAGAGCAGTGGTTCTCAACCTTCCTATTGCTGTGACTCTTTAATACACCCCTCATGGTGTAGTGACCCTCCCAACCATAAAATTAGGTCTTTGCTACTTCATAACTGCAATTTTGTTACTGTTATGAGTCATAATTGAAATATCTGATGTACAGAATATCTGATATGTGACCCTTGTGAAAGGGTCATTTGACCTCCCCAAAAGAGGTCATGACCCACAGGTTGAGAACTGTTGTTCTAGAGAACTCTGACTAATGCACTTGGTATTGATGTCGTATTGAAAATTTCCAACAGAAGTTATCAGATATTTCAAAATACACAGGTTTATTATCTTATATTTCTAAAGATCAGACATCCAGATGGAGCTCACTGAGCTAAGATGAAGGTTTGGGATTCATTCTGAGAATCCCATGCAATAGTGTTAACTTGTCTTTTCCTACTCTGCTGATAGATAGGTAGACAGGTAGATAGATAGATAGCTACATACATACATATATACATACATAAATGTGTTTTTAGTTATGAGAAACAGACTCTAGAGACATTTATAGAAAGTGGGTTTTTAAATAATATCGAATAAAAAGTATCAATATGTTGCTTTCCTTCTTAAGAGCTCAGTTGTCTGTTCATCATTGCCTATGTTTTTAAAATGAACTTTCTGGTCAGTTTTAATTCATATACTTTTAAAATATTTTCCATTCTAATCACCATGAAAATGAAAATATTCTTAGGGTGTGTTATTCTCAAAGACATTTTGGACTCATTTATCAGAGAATTGAAGCTCAGAATTGCAAGACAGGCATCATCCAAGTCAGTGGTTATCTTCTTTGTTATGCTGCTCCAAGTCTGAGTTTTATTCTAACCTGAAGTCACCTGACAAGTTGCTAATGTTCTGGTGTTTGTACCACCACCCCTCTCTCAGCCTTCTCCTTAAGTAAGAGCTTCTCAACCAGAGGTGCTCTGTCCCTCAGTGAGGATGACTCATGATATCTAAAAATCTTTGTGATTCCTCCAATTGGGTGGGGGGAATGCACTACTGGTATGTAGTGGACAGAGGCAGAGGCAGAGGCAGAGGCAAGAATGTTCGTAAGCATCTTACAATGATAAGGAACCTCCACTCACAAACATTAACTATCATAATATTCTTTTGTTCCTGTGCCAATATAATTAATAGGAAACGAGTACAGGAATGCCAACTATTCATATTTGATCATTATGCATTTTATACAAGTACCTAGGCATCATATAGCATTCCATGAGGATGTGCAAGTACTAAGTGTCAATTAAACTCTTGTAAAATCAGAGCCAACAAGAAGGTTCGGGAGGTTAAAAATATGTTCTCTACATGCATCATAACTTGAGTTTGATTCCTAGAAACCATACATTCATACCAGTGCAGGCACACACACACACACACACAAATGTTTTTTTATTATGAAATTATTACCTGGGTCATTGAGATGGATCAATGAGTTAGGGCATTTGCTTCTGAGCCTAATGACCTCAGTTCAATCCCTATGATAGAAAGAAAATAGACTCTCCCAGGCTGTCTTCTGATTTCTATACATGTGTCATGGCATGCGTGCACCCACATTCTCCATACATACACTAACAGATGTCATAAAAATGTTGTCAAGCGTAATGCATCATTGGGAATGAATTAAAAGAAACTTCCTTTGACTATTTTAACTACAACCAGAATTTTAAAAATTGAAACTGCAGCTTAGACTTTCTTCCATCAAAAATTCTTTACCGCTGCAACGAAATATAACTGTAACAAAATAAAACCCTCTGACTAAAACCCAAACTCAACACCAGGAAAAGAAAAGTGGGACAGGTCGATGAGTGGTGTTCACATCTAGAATTTTCTTTTCTTTCAGATTTTATAAGTGACCTTAATCAGCCCCTTCTTGGGGAGCCTAGAAGATTAGCCATAGCGTGTCTCATTTTCTGGTCAGTGTGTGCATGGTCCACCTCAGCCCTTACAACCAACCCAGTGCACATACATACCCCCATACTCTAACACTAGCATCAGAGGTTATGTGTCATGTCACACCCTGGAGCATAAGGAAGCTGGGTGTGCTACCTAGCCTCGTGTCAACTTGACAAAAGGTAGAGTCATCTGAAAGGAGGGAACCTCCGCTGAGACAATGTCTCCATAAGATCTGCCTGTAAGGCATTCTCTTAATTACATTAAGATGGAGAGAGGTCATCTGAACCCTAGGCTTGTGGTCCTGGATTCTATAACAAAGCAGGCTGAGCAAGCCATGAGAAGCAAGCCAATAAACAGCACTCTTCCATGACCTCTGCATCAGTTCCTGCCTCCAGGTTCCTGCCCTGCTTAAGTTCCTGTCCTGACTTCCTTCCATGATAAACAGTGATGTGGAAGTGTAAGCTTAATAAACCCTCTCTCTCCAGGTTTCTTTGGTCATTGTGTTCGGTTCCAGTAATAGGAACCTGAGATGTATTTGGTTTAAATATATAAAAGACTGACATACATCTTTTCTAATTCTGTGAGGTTGGGAGGGCTCAACAGACCTATTTCCTCATTGTAAGGAGAGCTGATGTTCCATGTGGCTGTCCAATGTGGGAAAGAACATAAGTTAGCTGGGAATGAAGAGAAAGATGTCTTGACTTTCTTCTACCACTGGGCCACTTCTGATTGACAGGTAATCGAGAAGACCTTGAAGAAACAATGATGGCTTTAAGCTCTGCCTAGACATGTGGGGTGTTTAAAAACTGCTATTGAAACTTATTAGGGAGATAGGTGTTTTGTAGATGATAGTTTTAAATTTGTAGAGAAAACACAGACTAACATGACTGACAACTGTTAAAACACGACATTCCCTTCGTTCGTGCCATGTGGTCTTTTTCTTTCTTAACTCCAGTGGTCTGTCATCCTCTTTAGTCTTCCCCCTATTGACTGATCTATTTTCCCATCTCTGGAGAAAAAGCTCCATTTATTCCCTGTCTTCTCCTTCTCTGTTTCTGACCTTCTAATCTTTTAAGACCCTAACGTAGACATGATCTCACAGACACGAGTTAATCACTCTTTCCTCTCTTCTTATTGTTTGCAGTAAAATTTTGCAGCTACACTGCAGTGGATTATTGTATCATATACTCTAAGAAATAATACACTCTGACTTTCCCCTGTGGTAGTTTAGTATATTTTCTTTACACCACTTCCCTGATATTTTAGCATATATGCTTCTAGGGTATCCATAAATTGATAATTCAAAGGCAAGTTTTCAATGTAAGGATTTAACTCCAATGGAAACCCAACACATACTTTTCAGAATGGCAATAAGCATGAAGTTCCAGTATTAAAAAGATAATACGGCCGGGCAATGGACACCTTTCTTCCCAGCACTTGGGAGGCAGAGGCAGGCAGATTTCTGAGTTCAAGGCCAACCTGGTCTACAGAGTGAGTTCCAGGATAGCCAGAGCTATACAGAGAAACCCTGTCTCAAAAAAAAGACAAAAAACAAAAAACAAAAAAAACAAGCCAAAAAAAACCTAAAAAAATTAAATTAAATTAAATTAAAAAATGATAATGTGATAAGACGTTATGTAGCTTCCCCAAAATAAGCAAATCCAAAGTCTCTACTTGGTCAAAGGTGGATAGAAGATATGAGGAATAAACCCATTAAAGGGGGAAAAATAAATCTATGTCCAAAAATAAATCTACAATAAATTTGACGTCCAACATCCAATAATATGGAAGTTGCATAGCTGAGACTACAGCTGGAGAGAATGCCCTGAATCTTCACTTCCTTGTCTCCAAACCACATCAACACATGTTCTGCTTTTGGCTTTAAAACATTAAATTTCTTTATCCTATCCTATATCATTAATTAAACAAATATTAAAGTGAAATCAAGGTACCTCAGTGACTAGAAAGATCTCTGCCAGCCTCCACATTTCCTGAACAATGCTGTCTCTATTCGTTCAGCACCTCTGAGGAACCCCAAGGTCTCACCCCCTCAGTTCTCACTTGGTGCTCACAGTTTTAGAACCTCATCCAGCTTCCTCTGCATGTCTCATTCCATCCCCCACAACAGGCTTCCGCGAGTACAAGGAGCCCACTGTCTGTCAGACACAGCCTCTTCAATTTTGCCCCACACTAGTCCCTTCATATCCTACCACCTTCCCTGTGTGTTCCCGAAAGTCCCCTCCTGACACGCTTAGGAAGATGGGAAGGTTGGAGGCTCTAGCAGGAGTTTCCAGGGGATCCTGTATTTGTGCCCTGAAGCTGTGGAAACAAATACCATAAACTGAGTAGTTGAACCATAAATACTGATTGTCCCACTGTTCTAGAGTCCAGAAGTCTGGGAACAAATTATTAGCAAGGCATGGCATCTTTCAAGACACAGGGATGGATCTGTTCCAGTTCTGTCTCTTGCCTTTTCAGGGTTACCTGGCTTCCAACAATATAACTTTGATTTTTCCAAAGCATTCTGTGAGTGTTCATGTGTATCCAAATATTCTTGACAGAAAAATAATAGAGATAGCTACTCTACGGGAGTAGGACACTACCCTCCCCCACTGTGACTGCATCTTAATTAATTATATCTGCAACATAGTATTTGCAAACATGGTTTCATTTGCCCCACTGAAAGTTAGTTCTTGAAAATTAAGAGTTCTTGGTGGGGTGTTGAGGGAGATACAATTCATGAGTTGAACCTGGAAACACACGGATCTCAAAGTTATGTGCTTTTATAGATGGATGCTGTGAGCTGGGCCCCTCCACAAGTCACATTCTGAAAATGTGTAGACAACAGGAGAATGGTGACACTGGATCTTGGAGCACTAGCTTAGAAGAATTTTCTTTTTTCTTTTTCCCATTGGAGGTCTAAGGGTCACAATTATCACTTACAAACCATGACATGAAATCCATCAGATCCCTGGATTTGGACTCTCCAGCATGTAAAACTGTGAGCACTAAATTTCTGTTACAGCAGCCAGGATAGAAAAAGACACAGAAAACCATTCCCTCCACTTCCAGGTATTGCATCCCAGAACCCCACCCCCACCCCCACCTCCACCCCTACTCTGGGCTCTGACTTGACTCCTATCCAGTCCCATCCCCTTTGTCAGGCAGTGATCAAGAGAAAGGCTCTACTCACTTTCATTTAGCCCTGATGCTTCATTTTATACAGTCCATTTAGCTATTTCTGCCTATTTACTGATTCTTTTTCAAAAAAAAAAATGATTTTGTACAAATGGGGCTTATTTCAGTTAAATCTAATTTGCTTTCAAGTGAATATTAGATAACTCTGACTCTTAATCTGCCTTTATAGACAAAATTTATTTAAAAGCTTCTGGTGATAAGAGATTCCACAGGCAGACCGTGACTCACATTTCCAGGGGGTGTGGGCTCTTGGTTATTTTTGGTTCTTAGCATAGCACAGGCATCCTATTGTTCCTGGCTGTTGGGTTTCTTCTGCCTTCTTATTGTTCCAGTTCATTGTTTCTACACCAGGGGTCTTTGAATCTATTATAAACCCAAATCACTCCAACCTGCCTGGTTAACCCATCTATGCAACTTAAGACACCTTTTGTTTCCTCCAAAGACCTCTGAACCAAACTAAATCGACCCGAGAGTCCCTCAGTCCTTCCTTCCTCTTTCAGGTCTCACAGGGCAGCCTCAACTCTCATCTCCTGTAATTTTGGCTTTGTGAATAAGCTCAAAGACCTAAGGTAGAATAACTAATCTTTTTTTTTTTTTTTTATTTTCACTAACTTCCCTACTGGCCTTGAGTATACTTTTGATTTTTTTTTCTTTTACAAACTACCTTCATAATCCATTACTGTATGTTATGCAGTTGACACAGACACTCAGTTTTTATGATTCTGTTTTATAAGCCATCACCATAGTGAAGGCTCAGAAGTCTGACATTTCAGAGTGCATGTCATGACACATAGAGTAGACATACAGGAGTTACCATAGCCACTGGGCTTCTTCCACACTGTTGGACTCTAGTTCAATTCTATAAAGAAATGCATTGGAAAAGACAGTCTGTGTATTGTAAGCATGACATGGCGAATTCTGCTGTGTCCTGCTGTAATGCCCCAAACTTAAAGATGACCACTGTAGTACTTGTAGACTAAATAACCTTGAGAAAATGTATAAAATTTGCTTGAATCCTAAGTTACTATTCTATAATCCTATATATTTACTATCCAACTCCAAGTACTAGCAGTAAGAGAAGATTAAACACAATGCTGTGTCCCAAGAGTCCCTGTAGTCCAAACATCTGTCAGATAAGCTCACTTGCATTATTTATGGATAATTTCCCTAAGGATACCGAGTCTGCCCATTTGATCCTCTATTCATCTTGCTAAAACTATACAATCCATTCCCACATCCAGCCTAATTGCCAGAAAACCCTGTGTGTTTACGTCACAATACTCTTCCCCAGAAATGACACTTTGGTGTGTGGCATCAGTGCACATAGGCAGACACCACAGGAGCCTTACACAAACCATGGCTCTCCTGTACCAAGCCTTCAGCTGAGGAGGATGCTAAGTGCTTTATAGCATCCTCCTTAAAAGCACCCAGAGGAGAAATCATTCTTACTGGCAAGAATAGCCTGGCTTTTTCTGAGCAATTGTTTTTGTGTTCGTTTTATGGGCATTCTAAGACATGAAGCCAATCATGTTTTGCCTGTAGTGCTGGTTCCTGGGGAACAGATAGCTACGTGCCCCACCTCCCATGGGCACACAGAACGTGTACAGGGGCTACGGCTCACTAATATTCTTCACCCTGCTGGTTCTTATTGCTTCATCTCACCCTTCTTAATTTGAATGTATTATAGCTTACATTTTTAAATCTCCCCTTAAAACATGTTTTACAACAGGTGGGGAAGATAAATAACTTGATGGGTAAATGCAAGGACGTAAGACAAGCTGTGGATTCCATTCCTTTCAATTCCATGTTACGGCCATCCCTCCCAAGTCTGAAACTGGTTCTTATGGATTCATAGAAGGCAAGAAGAATAGCTAGTTGCCAGCTTTGACATCTGCCTGTCCCCAGCACTGGATGCTTCACTGAGTAAGAAATGTCACAGTACCTTAACATCTTCCAGTCTATGCCAGAAACACTGAGGTCAGTGAAATTGAGGACACATGTGAATAATGCTGTCTCTGTAGCTCTAGGGGCTATCAGAATCATTTCTGTGTTATAATGTCTGTATTCAGAAGCAAATCACATCAAATTGTTCTATTAAAATCCAGGTTCCATCAAGTAACTTTGGGTATCAAGTGGGGTAGCCACCCTGTTCCTTTCACCTCAACGATGTGGCCATATCCAAGGCTTGTTATTTCAGCCCTTAATTTAGGCACCAAGTATTTCAACACTCATTTTTTTTAACCTTTCATAAACAAAAGATATAGTTTTCTTCTTCATATTAACCACCAATAGTGTCCTATTATATTAAAAATATTGGAGGAGTTATTCTGGGTCCTTTCCCTATTTTGCTTTCTCTCGCTGTGATAAAACACAGCCTGAAAGCAACGTGAAGAGGAAAGGGCTTATTTGGCTTTCGTGTCCTGATCACAGGCCATCATGAAAGGAAATCAGGAAGGGACTCAAAGAAGGAATCTGGAGGCAGGAACTGAAGCAGAGGCCACAAAGGAGAGCTGCTCGCCAGCTTTCTGTGCAGGATAACTTTCTTATATCTGCCAGCACCACCTACTCAGGAACACTGCCCACAGTAGGCTGGATCCTCTCGTATCAATCATTACTCAAGAGCAGGTCCCACAATTGGGTTTATAGGTAATCTAATGGAGGCAACCCCTCAATTAAGAGTTCTTTTTCCCAAATGAGTCTAGCATGAGTCAACTTAACAAACAAAACAAAAACAACAACACACATACACACACACACACACACACACACACACACACACACACACACACACCAAAACCACCTAACCATCACAGTCCTATAAACTTATTCTAAGAAAGTTAAACAATTTATTGTCCACATGAGGGGCTTTTAAAAAACAATACTGTTTTCTTTCTGTATTTAAACAGCAGTATCAAAATTATAGCCNTCGTACGGGTCAGAATTACTTCCTCCCCGTACGGGCCAGCATCTTGTCGCGCGCCTACCCCGTCCAGCAGGAATAAGACTCACGACAACCAGATTTCTCCTCAGGACAGTTTACTCAGGAACTTGACGTGGCTAATGGTGCATGACGAATGGCAAAATGCCGGCCCAGAGCCTCCCCGGAAGCAGCTACTTAAGCCCTGTCCTGGCCAATCAACGAGCTGCTCGTGGCTCTCGCGAGACTACCCCAGGTGCTCTCGCGTGACTACACCAGGCATTCTCGGGCTCAAGATCAAATAACAGCTGACACAACCTAGAAAAGCTGAATCGGTCGAGCCGAGCGGTTGAATGGCTCCCTACATCTAGGGGCTATCAGAATCATTTCTGTGTTATAATGTCTGTATTCAGAAGCAAATCACATCAAATTGTTCTATTAAAATCCAGGTTCTATCAAGTAACTTTGGGTATTAAGTGGGGTAGCCACCCTGTTCCTTTCACCTCAACGATGTGGCCATATCCAAGGCTTGTTATTTCAGCCCTTAATTTAGGCACCAAGTATTTCAACACTCACTTTTTTTTAACCTTTCATAAACAAAAGATATAGTTTTCTTCTTCATATTAACCACCAATAGTGTCCTATTATATTAAAAATATTGGAGGAGTTATTCTGGGTCCTTTCCCTATTTTGCTTTCTCTCGCTGTGATAAAACACAGTCTGAAAGCAACGTGAAGAGGAAAGGGCTTATTTGGCTTTCGTGTCCTGATCACAGGCCATCATGAAAGGAAGTCAGGAAGGGACTCAAAGAAGGAATCTGGAGGCAGGAACTGAAGCAGAGACCACAAAGGAGAGCTGCTCGCCAGCTTTCTGTGCAGGATACCTTTCTTATATCTGCCAGCACCACCTACTCAGGAACACTGCCCACAGTAGGCTGGGTCCTCTCCTATCAATCATTACTCAAGAGCAGGTCCCACGATTGGGTTTATAGGTAATCTAATGGAGGCAACCCCTCAATTAAGAGTTCTTTTTCCCAAATGAGTCTAGCATGAGTCAACTTAACAAACAAAACAAAAACAACAACACACATATACACACACACATACACACACACACACACACACACACACACACACCAAAACCAACTAACCATCACAGTTCTATAAACTTATTCTAAGAAAGTTAAACAATTTATTGTCCACATGAGGGGCTTTTTAAAAAACAATACTGTTTTCTTTCTGTATTTAAACAGCAGTATCAAAATTATAGCCAATAGCCATGTACAGGTCAGCACATCCTTTGTGATTAAAGTGCTGTCAAAATATGATCAGCCTCAGGTTTCATTTTATCAGACTCTACAGAATATCTGGGACTTTGAGGTTCTTTGAATAGGTTTGAAATTCAGAAAGCATCCATAGAGAGACAGGCTTGAGAAGGCTGTCCAGCAGCTGCAGCCTCCCAGGCATGCAAGGCCATGGCTTTTCCCCCACCTCTAGCCCTCACACTAACAACCTGGCAGTTTAGAAGCAACAAAATATCCTGGGCGCTAAGTTCATGACAAGGTTATTCTGCAACTTGAGCCATTCCCTGAGGAGCTAGCTGGACTCAGGCCCAGAATTAAATGCTGGGCCTTGGAGTCTGATAGGATAGAGCTCCCTCAGTTACTCCGGGTATGGTCACCCCAGTCTCTGTCAACAAAGCAAGATGACATAAGACTTTATCAGTTCACCAGGAAAGGCTAACATTATCCAACACCGAGGTTTATTATTTCTATCACCAAAGAATACAAACCAGGGATGGTTGATCTGGGTTGTGAATTTGGTTAGTTGTAAAGATGTGACGGCCATTAGTGAAGCACTCCTGTGAATGTGTCTATAGAAAGTGATTTCAGAGACATTTATAATCCTCTCGGAGGCCTAGCTTAATGAATAGTTTAATCTATGGACAGAGTACAAATTTGAAGAGATTGGTGGGAGCTAGTGGAATTATGAGGACATGGCCTGAAAGAGGTCAGAGGGTCAAAGAGAGGCATGTCTCTATGGACGTGTATCTTGTCCTGACCAATTCCTCTCGCTGCACTGCTTAGCTTCTGGTCTTTCATGACATAGGCTACTCAACTATACTGGACTAAATCACACTGGACTAAAACTCTTGAACCCATAAGCAAAGTAAATCCTTTTAGTTTAAGCCATTCATGTTGGGTATTTATCTCAGTAATGAACAAGTACCTAACTCAAGAACCTAATAATGTTCTGACAAAAACAACCAGTTCCGAGGAAGAATTTTTGGAAAAAAAGCAACTCTGCTTTGCACCATTAGCCTACTTAACATAACACAAATACCCCCACCATGGCTGATTACAAGCTTTCAACATGGTATCGCTGACTCTGAAGTTAGAAGATAAATACATTCAGCTCTGGGCAGCCAGGCTAGCTCCTGCACATTCCCACTGGGACCCACCCACTCAGACATATTTAAAGATGTGACAGAACATGGGAGGTTTTTCTCATGATCCTGCTTAGTGGAACCCATCTTTCTGCAGAACCAAACACTAGGTTGTCTGTCCTGCCTCAGAAATCAACTCATGCATGCCCTGGACAAGAGTACTGTTGTGAGCTCACATTAAATGATAAGATAATCACCTACTGGAAAAACTTCGCCCGTGTGTGTGTGTGTGTGTGTGTGTGTGTGTGTGTGTGTGTGTGTGTAATAACTAGTCTCTTATCTGAGACAACTGTTCAGGATGTACAGCTTTTGCTCCAAGGTCTCCAGAGTCAGGTTTTCAGAGAAGATGCACCTGATCACCCTGAGGGGAGGTTTGGCACCTACACTAGGAAGTCTGGCAAACCACTAAGTCATCACATTCCTACAGGATTTGTCAAAACCATCCCTCTCTCCTTAACTGCTCAGAGCTCAGGGAGAAGGGAGGCTCTTCTCTTCCCTAAGCTCTCACTAGTTTTCACAACTCACCTGTGTCTCCACTTATGACACATCAAAAATGAATTCAAATCATTTCTTCTGCTAATGCTGCCCCTCAATGCTGTCACATTGTGTGTGCTGTGCAGCGATATAGGTGGTGTTTTAGAAAAATGCTTACTAAACATGTACAGAAGAGCTAACTCTATCAGTGTATACATAATATGCAAATGTTTCATTTCTATACACATCAGTATGTATTCATATATTTGCATTTGTACCCTGTGTTTTGTTTTGAGACAGGAACTCATCCAGCTGAGGCTGGTGCTGAATTCACTATATGGCTAAAGGTATCATTGAACTTGTGATCATCCTGCCTCTACCTCCAAGTGATAGGATTATAAGCAAGCAATGCCTTATTTATACTTTTATCTTTCTGGATACTGCATCTGTGTTTTATTTTATGTATAAAATACTGTGTATTCTATATTACATTTACATAGTGCATTATATGACTATTATGTGAATAGTGTATTGTATATTAAAGAGAAACCTAAAAAGACACCAGAATTTAAAACTTCTACTTGAAAAGGGTGTGTATGTTTTCACTGTCCAAATTCAACTTGTTACACAAAGGCCAGGGGTTTCTTTCTCTCAAGTTCTTAGACTCCTCATGCCTCTCAGTTGACATTTATGTGCACAGCGTGAATGATTTTCCAGAGGCCACAGAAGAAAATAAAAATGCCCAATAACATCAGGAATTCCTGTAGCTTGTCCCTCCATTCTCATTTCTTATTAAATATATTTTTAGGTTGGAGCCTGGGGCTCCCACTGGATGTGTTCCCATTACTCAGTTCTCCACAAGATGGTTGAATTTCTCAGATTCAGGGACATTCCAATTATGTACCTGTCTCTAATTAATCTTATAAGTCATCATTTTTCTTTCACCAACAGCATCTATACCCACTGAAACACCCTTGAGGTTTTAGTACCTGGAAAAAGTCCAATACACCCAATCTCTGTTTTTTCCAAGATCAGACAGAGTGAGCAAGGAGATGGTTTGAATCTTCCCCACAAATCTCCCATATGTAAATTCCATCTTCAGCTGCTGTCCAGTGTTCTCCAACATCCATCCCATGACCTATAAATAAGTTACAGCTCAGCATATGATTCAGCTTGGGACAGTGCTGAAAATAAAAGTACTGGAAATAAACAGATAAAAATGTAGTTGATCTGCAGCAGGTATAAACTGGGGTGACCCTTGGAGACATGTGGTCTCCTTCATCATAACTGTCTCTCCATCAGCTACTTTCACTAGTTGTCTCATGCAGATCATTTCTTTCTGAAAGCAGTCAAATGGATTCACTGAGATCTCTGGTTGAAACTACTATTTTTTAACTTTATGCTCCCTCGGGGACTGTAATTCTGAAACCCTTCTGTCTCCACACAGTTCCTCTTTTGTTGGTTTTAAATGCTGTAATACAACAATTTTTGAGTCCAGGCAAACCATCTACATCTGCCTTTCCTGTGTCTCTGCCCTCCCACCCTAAAGCACAGAAATGCTAGTGAATATAATCCCTGGGCTCCCTTATTGAAGAGTCAAGAATTGCTTTTAGAAGAGGCCATATAATAACAGTTTATATTTACTGAGGAGAGAAACGTGCCTGGCAAAGGTTGTTGGTAATGGAAGTATCTTAGTTACTGTTTTATTGCCATGACAAAACACCACAACCAAGGCAACTTGAAGAAGAAAGCATTTAATGGGAGCTTACAGTTTCAGAGATGAGTCCATGACCCTCAGGTAGCAGCCTCTGCTCCTAACTGAGAATTTATCGATAGTTGGTTGAAGACTTCCGGAGAAATGGAAGAAGAACCAGTTTTCATTACGGGTGTGGCCCCTAGTATCGATAGCCCCATTACCCAAACTGGACTCAGTGGGTCATTGGGTTGGAGTCACGGCACAAAGCTGAAGGAGATATAAATATGGAAGTGGATCTGAAAGAAGTTGGGGGAGGAGTTGGGGAAAGAATTGAGGTGAATAGAATGAAAACACATTGTATGAAATTCTCAAAAAATTATCAAAACCATTTTATCTTTAAGTCCATCATAAACATAGTCATTGCTAGGTAACTAATTGTTTTCTCCTAGTTTGGAGGTGATAATGGCTAGTCTTGGTTGTCCATTCGATACACATGGAAAAGGGAACCTCAACTGAAGAAGAATTCCCTCAATCAGATTGACCTGTGAACATATTTATAAGCCATTTTCTTAGTTGCTAATTGATAGAGGAGAAGCTAGTCCACTGAGAAGTACCATTTTCAGGCAGGATGACATTGGCTTTATAATAAAAATAACCAAACAAGAGCCTGAAAGCAAACCAGTCATTGTTATTTTTAAGTAATCTCTGCTTCAGCCCCTGCCTCCAGTTCCTGTCTTGAGTTTTTGTCTTGGCTTCCTCCAATGATGGACTGTAATATCTAAGACAAAATAAGCCTTTCCTCCTCAAGTGACTTTTGTTGGTAGAGTTTGTCAGAGCAACAGAAAGCACATTAAGACTAATGCAAGGGCCCCTCCTCCTACTCCCATCTTAGCTAATGTAATAAGAAAAGATTATAAATGAATCGAAAAGAAAGAAGTTATCTTTAGTCACAGATGACATGATTGTTTATGTATGAAATTCTAACAAATAAACTACGACATAAAACCTCCCGAAAGTAATAAACAACATTAGCGTAAGTTACAGGATACTACCTAAAGTATACTCACTGACTGGTTGACTATGTTCTGCAAGTGAACACTAAATTTGGAACTTAATACCTTTGCATTTATATTACCATTCAAAAGTTAAATGCTTAAATGTAAACTAACAAAAAGTATACGGGATATACATTAAGGAAACACTTCAATGTCCATATGAAGGGGAAGAGTTGGAACAAAGAGAGGGCAGTGGAAGCAGACATACACAGTCTGTGAAATTTGACTCACAACAGATCATAGATGACTATATAGTACAAAATTAAAACTTCTAGAGGATAACATGAAAGAGAGTCAAGGGTTTAATAAAATTTTAGGTGCTATATGAAAAGCATGTTCTAAGGGAAAAAAAAGTGAGTTAGACTTGATTAAAATAAAAAGCCAATCTGCAAAATATAGTTAAAACAATTAGTAGATAATTCAAAAATTTAGAAAAATATTGGTAAATCTTATTTAATAAAGGGCATGTATACAAAATATATAAAGAGCTCTTAAAATTCAACAATTGGAAAACAAAAGACTCCGAAATAAAATGGGTACATAGAGATGAGACAAATATGATAATGTGTTTGATTTCATATGTTATCACATAATTGCAAATTAAAACAGAAAAGATAAAGTACTGCACACTTAGTAGCTGGCTAAATTCCTAAAGTTGATCAAACAGAATGCTGACAAGGATGAGATCCTGTTGGGACTTAGAACATCAGCACAGTCCTAGACATTTGACCGGTTACATTGATATGTTAGTCACACAAAAACCTTATCATAATTGTTCATGACAGATTTATTCATAATCACCCAAAATTGGCAGTAATCTTTTAAAAGTAAGTTGGGAGGATTTTTTTTAAAATTCTATTTAGTATTGAGAAATGAGTTATCAAACCATGAAAAGACATGGGGGGTATCTGTTTTGTTATTACTTCTGATTTAGAATATATTGATTTGTTTTATAAGACAGTCTTGCTCTAGCTCAGGCTGGCCTGGAACTCATTGTCTGGCCCAGGTTAGCCTTCAATAACTGGCAATCCTCCTGCTTTGGTTCTTTTGGTACTGGTATTGCAGTCGAGAGCCACCAACTGAGTGACATGAAAGAAATTTGAAGGGATGTTATGGAGTGAAGGAAGGCAATGTGATCAATCCAATTTTGTGACATTCTAGAAAGGGGAATATTAGTGGAGCAATAGAAGGATCAGGACCGAGATCAAGAATGATAAATAGGTTTGGGCAGAGAAATGTTTCTATATGGATTCATAATAATTATAGAAAAGTATGGATCCACATGACAAGGATAGGAAGGTTCCATTGGAATGGCAGCTAAGAGAAGGTATAATCCTCCGTTCTACCCCTATCCCAGGTGCCCATGGTTTACACCCAAGAAAAGTCAGAGCCCGCAGCAGCCTGGGCTCCAAAGACACCAACTCGGAGGTGTGTAAGGCTGCTCTTGACCAGGGACAAAGTAATCCAAAAGAAGACTTGCAAAACCAGGGAGTTCTTCCTCCTCCTGGTTTCCCTGTTTCTACTGTGGGAAGGCAGGATGCAAAACCCAGCCACAGTTTGGAGGAGATTTTTACTTTTCTGGGGCTGACGGGTTCTCTCTTGATTGGCCCTTATTCTATGCCTCATTTTCAAGAAACATACTCAGCCAATTAGAGCCTAGTTGAAACTACTTAAGTCCATGAAGCATAGCCTAGTGACCAGTTTTGTTCCTGGTTCCTATTTACCGGCAGCTATCTTCTGGCAAAGGACTGAAGACATCAGAGTCGGCCTTTTTGGACCACCAGAGGGAAGACGGCTCCTGTCTTTGAGACCTGTCAGAGGCTGGCCCACTGGAGACCTTCTGAGGTAGAAGAACTTATTCCTGTTCCACCTCTGAATCTTGCTGCTCCTACTGCTGGGGCAGAGAAGTCGTTCCTGTCTTGAGGTTCACTCCTGCCTCTGATAGTATCTGGTTCCTGCCTCAAGATAGATCTACTGTTTCTGTCCTGTAGACACATCACTTCTGCTGCTCCTCAGGGACCTGCTCTCTATTGGTTGGCAACCCAAAGCCTGCCAAGAGATCAGAGCTCTAATACTGGCTGTCAATCTTTCAGTTGTTATCTTAAAGCTCACTGAAATTCAGAGACTTGACACCAAGAGTTTAGGCCTTCACTTTTTTGTTGGAAGTCTTACTTTCATATGGCAAATACAAGTCCCTCTCATTCATTCACCCGTCACTGGTTCATTCTTTGGTTACTGTCTTCTCACTCTATCCTTGGAGTGAGAGTAAGACAAGAACCCAACAAAAGAATTGATAGTCTCAACATCATTAGACATTATAAAACCCTTAACTTAGTATGAGGTAGTACCTCATTCATAGAATGGCATAATACCAACAAATCATGGTATTTCTATTTGAACCTACATCAATATGCCTAAGCTTGTGAATATCACAGCTCATAAATAGTACATATGTAGAGTATATGCTGTTGACCCAAGGGATCAAATGGATGGCTGAGAACTTTCACTCACCTGTGCCATCCAACATAGAGAAAGCATGCCATATCACAGATTGTTTGCCCCTGAAGAACTGAAATTCAAAGTAGCATTTTAGAAAATACTTAAAACATTTATACCATTCTTAAAATCAAACACAATATCTAAGTGAAATCATCTAATTTGAGGATAGTTTATAGAGCACAAAAAAGTAGACGTTACTGAATATTAAGAACTAAAGTTTATCATGTGTTAACTCACAGATTAGAAAAAGTACCAATACAAGATATTCACTGCCACACCCACTCCAGTGGTGTGTGACAAGTCCAAAAGCTTGGCCACAGTCCTGAGACAAAAAGTTTAATGGAAACTGGTCTCCTGGAGGTCCCATAACACAAATGTGGTCCAGATTTGTCCTTGCGATAGTTGGTGGAAGTTTTTGTGTGCTTTCTTTCAGTATTGTTTTAGTATATGTGCTCCCAAGGAATGATTTGACAAATAGCCAAGTTAGATTGAACATTGCTTCCTAGCCTCCACCAGTGTCCCAATATCCTAGTCAATCATTGAGCCGACCTTGGGCTTTGAATTTCATAAGAATGTTACTTATTCAGACAGAAATGCCTCCAGTGTTGATAGAGAGATGTTGAAAGAAATCAGGCATTGCAGTATACTGAATAAGTGTTAGAAATCTCAGGGCAAGTTCAACAAAGTAAACTTGGAATTCTCATTAGAGTCATGTATGGCAGACTATATTACATAATAGTAGAAAGAAGGTGGGTTGTGGTTGAAGAAGGAACTAGAGTAAATACTTAGAATAACAGCTGAGTCACTCCCATATATAGGAATTTACAATGGCATAGGGAGAAGGTGGATTATACAATAGACTAGAATTGGAACTATAGCTAGGACGTGAAGCCCTTGCCCTACCTTCTAAGAATAAGCTGACCTTAGGTAGGGCTGATTTTTATCTCAGTTGTAAATACTGCCTGGTTCCTGGTAGATTTTATGTATGCATTTCTCTGTTTTGTGTCATTATGCATCAGATGACTTCAATGTCTATTGGCTGACGTGTCACCTGACTTCCTTGTTTTCTTCTGTAATATAAGTCTGATACTTGCTTTGAGAAATTACACTCAGATTCAGCACTCTCTTGTGTTCGTGTGTTTGGCACTCGCCAACTCCTTGCCCACCTGAGTACCGGAACTCTGATTTTCCCTAGGGTTGAAGGATCCCAACTGGGTCTGCCTGTGGCAATTCACTTAGATACTGTATGGGTGAGGAGGCAATGTATGCAGAAATGTGTGTCTTAAATGTTCAATTATTCCAAAAAGCTAAAACTGTACTTGAAAATGAAATCTAGGAATGTCTAAAACTAAGAACAAAAAGAAGAAGAAAAAAACCCTTAGGATAAAACCTACTAAAAGAGGGATTACATGTAATTTCATGGGGCACCACAAGATAACTGGAAGTTTATAGGGATGAGAAGGAACAAGATCTCCACTAGGACTGGCATGATTAGACTGATGTTATAGCCTCTTTGTGCTGTTTTCCTATGAATTAGGAAGAGCTGAATAGAATGTAGTTTTGAATCCATTGACTAAGTGCCAGGTATAGTGAAGACTCAGATTTTCTAGTAAAGTTAGGCAAGCATATGCAGCCATCAGTGACCTTGAATGGTAGACTTTGAGGAAATTCCAGGAGACAATGCCTTAATCATGTGGATTCCAAAGAAAGAAGATGAAAGGACTGGAAATGAATAGAAACAAAGGTTTTCAGAAGTATTTTTGCACAAAGAAGCAAAGGAAGGGTCAAAACCTCAAGGTAACGTGAGGGTTATTAAAAAAAATAGAAAAATGAACACAATGCATATGTATGTGCTAATGAAAATAATACTGAAAAAAGGGGGAAGAAGTGATGATAAGCAAGAGTAGAAGAACTATGACAGGATGAATGAATGGCCCGTGTATTCCACAAATGACCAAGTAGGTAAGAAAAATCCATAGTATAAAAAGAGGAATTTAGAGTCCAGGTGCCATGACCATGATATCATGGTCATGCTTCTGTATTCTCGGATGAACAAGGCACATTGAGCCTGAAAAATGAGAAAACATGGCACAAACGACCATCAAAGCAACGGGAGGGTAAAAGTTGTAATGTGCAGTTAACCCGAGGTCAGCGGCATACACGGAAAGTGAGAACAGGTAGCAAATCTTTGAGGGGTTTTTGTTTCTTTGTTTTCTGGTTTTGTGATTTTGGAGTTTTTTCATATTCCTCCGAACAGGCATGAGATGAATTAGTCAGATCTCCGAGAATAAGGCTTTAGTTAGCATGCATGCAAAGCAAGAAGATGTTATACTTTTTAGTACCGAATGTCAACTCAAAAAAAGTTAGAAACAATCAAGAAGAAAACAGGATTGCTCAGACCCAATTGGCCTGTGAACATGTCTGTGGGGATTATCTTGACTGATAATTGATGTGGAAGGTCCAGGTCCATTGTGGGCAGCACCATCCCCTAGGCAGTTGTAAGAAAGCTCAACAAGCATGAGCTTATACAAATCAGCAAGCAGCATTCCCCTATGGTTTCTTCTAGTTTCTAGTTGAGCTATTGCCTTGACTTCCTTCAGTGATGAACTTTAACTTTTCCTTCCTCAGAGTTTGTTGTTGTTTGTTTTGAATTTTTGTTTTTGCTTTTGTTTTTTGGTTTTGGTTTTAGGGTATTGTAATTCAGCAACAGAAAATAAATTAGCACAGTATGAGTAGATTATAGAACCAAAGACTAGTGAAGATTAGAACTGAGATGATAAAGGGGGAGGAGGATAGCAGGAATTAATTGGAGGCCTTTAATAGGTTGGAAATTAATTTTGGAGTTTTGGTGCTAGAAGAAGATGGTTCAAATGACTGTAGGTAATAACTGGGAAGGGAGATGCTCCAAGCTGAAGATAGAAAATATTTGTACATATTGACACTGTCACAGTCTCTACTAAACTACCATTAGCATGGTGAATTTGGGAGCTGCCTCAGCTTGCTTGTGTTGTTTTAAGATGATGTCACACAACAGGTAACTTAAAAAGAATGGGAATTAATTTTCCATATCTCGTTATTCTAAGAAGTCTAAGGCCAAAGCACGTTCAGTGAGGGCTTGGCCTCTTCCAAGATGGCACAGGGATGCTGCATCGTCCAGGAAGTACAAATAACTGGTCCTTACATACTTTAATGCAGAAAAGTAATGTAGGATGAACTCAGTGGGAAGCCATTGTATAGTACCCCAGTCACATTCACGAGGGCAGAACCCTCATTGCCTAACATTTCCAAGTGGGCCCACCTAATACACTCTTGCATTGGCATTTAAGTTTGAACAGGGTAATTTAGAAGACGTGTAAATTCAAACAATTGCAAGTGGTCAGTATAATTAGAGGAGAGGTTAACTAATGAACTAACCTACCAGCATACCTGAAATGGACCTCAGCTACATGCATAAATGTAAGAACTGCTTTTTCTACAGTGGCCTATATGGGGGTATGGACAGGCTGGTCCACATAAAAGCTATTAATGTAGACTAAGACTGCTTTGCAGATGACACTGCAGTCAAGAAAATGTTTCAGAATCCCTGTGGCTTGCCTCCTAGTGAGAAGCAAATCTATTTTGCCACATGTGCTGTGCATTTAAGGAGCAAACAAAAAACGATGACACATTTCACTGGGAAACAGGACTGGGATCAAGGTTATGGAATTCAACAAATATGAACTGTCAGATGGTAGAAGGCTGGCTTAGCAGTAGAGACCTCAGGGTCAGAATACTCAAGTTTCTCTGGAGCTACAGATTCCAATCTGAAAAGCTTCAACTCAGTCCTTCACCCTTTGAAGGCAGATAAATTGGGTAGCCCAGAATTGATTGGCCAGGGTCTTTTAGATGACATCTTAAGACCAAAACCCCATCTTCTTTCCTAGAACATCAGGTAATTTGTGGCTTATTTTAGGAACAGGGATTGACGCTACAACACTTGTCCAATACTGAAGTGTAGGGTGAAAGAAATGAAGAGATTGATTTTTTTCCCCCCTGGAGTGTATTCACATATAAGACACCGCCCAAAGCAAACAGAGAGGCCAGTACTATAACATCAAAGTACTATAACATCAAAGCAAAGGTGGTATGTATTGCTGGTTAACTCAATAATACAAGCTTCAGTGTTCTTAGTGCACATGTGTAATTCAAGCAGAGAAAAATATCAACCTTCAACAGCTATATGGGTTTCTAATGGTGAGGGCCAGTACACGGCTTCCATAAACAAAACCATCTGGGATATCTTTGGAGTTGGAATTGATAATTCTTCTCTTCTTAAAAATCACTATGAACTAATGAAACAACATTATTGCCTTGGTTACCTTTCAAACTGTTCTAGATTTAATATTATCAAATGAAACAAATCCATAGACTGTAATGATTGCAATTTAGAGAATCGGGAATTCAAGCTAATTGCATAGGCACCATCGCTGGTTAGTACAAAGTTGATCACCTTCCAGTATCTCTCGCTATGAATGTCTCAAAGTACTGAAAGAGCTCAATTCAAAGTAGAACCATATGTCACCTGTTTCCTAAGTGAGTTTTGTACCTATAAAGTACACTGGGCACTACACAAATTATAGGTAAATGTTACTTATGATCTCTGTGTGATAGGGTAAGGAAATATTAGATTGAACATGAGAAACTATCTTCAGTAATGGTTGTTCTTCTTTATGGCTTTTTACATATTTTGAAATATACCATGATACACAAACCAGCATACCCCAAAGTTCAGATTCTCCTGAGATCCCATCACTAAAAAGGGGTGGGTTTGTAAGTAAAAAATAACTTCAGACCCTTGAAACACTTGCCCAGCCACGCCTACTTCTAAAATTTCTCCTTTAGAACGTTTACAACGTAGTCATAAAAATCCTTCAGTAAGACCAAACCCCAAGAAATAAGGATTAAATGGTAGCCATGATTCACGGCTGCTAGCCAAGCAGTAAGAGAGATTCTGCCTTCCTCCTCATTTATATTTGGCAACAATGACCAAATTCGCAGCTTACAGCGTATGTGGCAGCTACTTAAAAGTTTACATCTGTCAAAAGGTGGTCATTATCACTGTATTATACACCATTTATGAGACTAATAAATGCCATTTCTGTAGAAAACATTTGGGGATGATTAAAAATGAAAATACAGAACCAGACCAAGAAAGATGAAGGCATGTCTAAATTTACAGGCATATAACTACTGAAGATAATCATCTTGACCTTTGCTCTACTGCTCCCATGCTTTCAAAGGAGCCCTAAATTAGCACTAAGAAGAAACTTGGCAATGGCTGGGAGAGCCTGACCTTCGCGGTGAAATAATTTTTGATTCTAGTCAGTTTGAGTTGTGCGGTGTTTCACACTCAATAATGGTGAAAGGTATTTCTCTGTGTTTTTGTATGCCAAATTACTACCCCCAACCATGGCCTGCATAGCTATGAGACTGGCCTTACTGTGGTCCTTTTCCACCCAATTATTGGTGGGTCCTGAATGAGGAATGAAAAGGGACTTAGCCAAGAAGTAGATTCAATATAAACAGTCATAAGAAGGAGATCAGGAGCAGTTTCCAAGAACATCCTGCTCCCGGATACAATTTCAGAATAGAGAAACAATGAGTGGCAGACAGGCATGAGGAAATATACGGATCTTTAGACATAGATTATCTCCAAGTTAAAGTTAAAATTATTACTTAAAGGCTAACTTATTTATATCCTCATTGTCATGAAGTTATAAAATGGTTTTGTTCATCTGTTTTGTATTTGAGACAGGGTCTTAAGTATCTTAGGCTGGCCATGAACTTGCAACATAGCTGTGGATGGACTTGAACTCCTGACCCTCCGGCCTCTATCTGCAGATGCTGGGATTATAAGCAAAAGCCACCACAACTGCCTTATTCAGTGCTGTGGTTAAAACACCTAGTACAAGCTACACAAGCACTGTACAAACGGAGCTACATCCTCAGGTTACACAAAGCAATAGCAGTCATATTTTCCACGTGGAAACTGAGAATTATTGAATTATCAGAGTTAAGTCTGTTGAAAACACACTTAACCCTTTCTTTCAACCACCCAGTTCATTAAGCATTCTTTAGTTCTAATTTGGACATTATACATTTTCTTAGGCAACAAAAGTGAATTACTGGAATTTATCTTTTAAAATATTCATTGATAAAATATCCAGACCAATACCAATTACACTTCCTAGAATATTCCCCCTTGCTCAGGGTTAGTTAGTAGTACTCTAAGTTTCTTATTTCTGAGATGGCATCCAACCTATATCCCTGTCATTGCCCATATGTATTGGAGATATATATGTATATGTGCATATACATATGTCAGGAGCTTTCAGCTACACATTAACTCAATGTTCCATTAGAATATCAGTACTATTATTATAGGATTATTTTATTGCGCATACTTATTGTATAGGGGCACAATTGCCAGGACACACTTTTGGATGTCAGAAGACAATATTTAGAAGTCACTTCTCAACTTCTACCATGTGTGTCCTGGGAATAGAACTCTAACCTTGGTAACAACTGCCCTTACCAGTGCACTAGACTCCCTTTGCCAGCCACATGATATAATTATTAACCATATTCAAGTGATGTTGACAAATGTAAAATTGAAGAAGACACCAGATGCATCTCATGAATTTAACCTTGAAGTTCAGCATGAATAGATGACCCCTTCGAGAACTTTATAAGTATATGCACACATCATGTATGCATATATAATCTCCAATACATATCTGCTGTTCCAGTTTCTATGTTAGGTCTGGGGATACAGTAAAAGGAAATAACAAATACTATTACTGCTCCAAGAAGCTAAGGTGTAGTAGTAAAGGAACAAGACATCAGTCAAACAAGCTGAGTCTAGAGGTAAAGACAGCAATTTTGATAAGAGCTCTTAAGGAAATATGAGTTATGGATAGATAGATTGGCTTCCCCATGTCTGTGGAGTTGGAGACAAATTAGAGCTAATTTCATCAGCCTTGAAAGTCTTTAGAATGGTATTACACAGCAGGCAGAAGGTTCTAAACATCCAGGATGTTTAGAAATGGTTAAAGATAAGGACTATGAAGGTTTGATTTTCTAAAAATGAACCCAATGATCTGCTCTTCAAGTACTCTCTTATGGATTCAGTTAGTGGTTAACATTACTGTAAAAATGTTAGCATTCGATGTTGTAAGCCACCAGCACTTAGAAGGACTTATCAGGCTGTACAACTAACCTGAGATATGTTGCTTTGGTACAAAAGAAAAAAGGACTTGTCTATAAGTTAGTAGACTATGCTTTCTGCTAATGATAACTGCTTCTTCTGAAAACTGAATGTACAGCTAACAAAATATACAATGTTTTAATTACTAGCACTAGAAAACAAATGCAAAATGGCTTACCCAAGAAAGGGAGACACTAGCTTGCTCTGCTCTTTTTCAGCTTTTCTGCGTTGGATTCTGTCTTAGACAAGTTCTTTCCACAGTCAAAGAGTGTCCAGGGCTCAGAGCTTCCCAGCTGACAGCCCTCAGAAGTTGAGTGTTCTTTCATACACTCTACAAAGCCTCTCAGGGAGGTTCGAACTATCTATTGGGTCCTGTGCCCAAACATGGCCTAGTCACTGTGATCCAGGGAGTGACAAGACCCTACTAGCCAGCCCAGATAGCATCCAACTCCTAGGACACACAATAGGGCTCCACGCAGTTGTAGCTTCCCTGGACACTCAGTGAACAAAAAACAAAATGCCACTGCACAGATAGAAATATGAAAGGCTCTACCATGAATTATTTTTGCATTTTTGAAAATTAATATTCTACTACCCTATACCTGCTGACAGAGCTGAGGCACTGTGTACCCTCTGCAGCTCTTTGCGGGAAGCCTGTTTTGACTTCCCAAGGAAGGTTTAATGGCCCTGCCAACACACTGAATGGCAGTTTGCATCGCTGGCTTGCTCTGTCATAAACATAATGTGCTTTGCATCCCTTCTCAGTGTACACATCTCCCTTTAGAATTGGCCACTAATGTTTTTTTCTCTCAGAGCATGGTGGGTGGGGGTAGTGCTGTGTACATACACTCCAAGACTTAAGAGCTGCAGAATACTTCATCGGTTTGTCTTGACAAGGATGTAGAGGGGAGATGACAGAGGAGAGAAAGAAGCGTGTCCTCCACTGCTGCCTAACTCTGACCACACAGGAGCAGAGGAGAATTCACTTTCGGTGTTAGCCCCAGGCTTGCTTTCTACATCCGAAGGTTCCCGGGAGTCTAGGCATCCGCTGAGACCAAAGTTCCCTTCCTTGGAAAGTGGAGAATGTGCAAAGCACTCCTTAGCTTGTTTGGCATTATAAAGGGACCCCATATCAATAACAATAAGAGATAATTAATTAAAATCCTGAAAATTGTCCTTGTCTTCTTCTGTTCCTCTGAATAATTTAGCACCACATCATTAACCAAGCCAAACAGAGCCAGGCCCTGTGAATAGCAATATTTCTCCTCAATTTTAATTTGCCTTTTCCTACCCAGTCCTGCCTGTCAACCATCCGCACTTCCTATTTTCTGAACCTTTTGGTTATAAGGACATTTTAGTCCATATCTCATGATTTTTTTTTCCTAATTCCTCCTAGAAAGCCTAAATCTACAAGTCAAGCAACATTTACAACTGCTTCCCCCCAAAAAAAAGAAAGAAAGAAAGAAAGAAAGAAAGAAAGAAAGAAAGAAAGAAAGGAAAAAGAAAAAGGAGCTGGTATGACTTTGTCCCTGGAGAAAGGCAGATCATGCACCAGGACCCCAGGGAACCCCCAGAGAAGCCATTCTTGACCTCTGTAGGGCATTAAGTATAACTCTGGCTCTGTTATTTTTGGACACTAAAAATCGCAGAGTTGCATATAAAGCGCATTCTAACAGCAGGCTAAATTAGCAATATTGGTTGCTGAGTTTCTGTTTTACCCAGTTCCCCACCTAGTTGGTTAAGGACAAGGCTGGGTTGTTAGCTCCTCCCAGGATGGCCTCTTAATTATTGTGTGTCAAAATGACACAACGCCAATATATTATAATAGGGAGCCAGCTCCCAACTAAAAGGTTTGAGGCAAACAAGACTATCACCAAGCAATTGCCCAAGACAGGTCATGTCTGATAAGTCTTTGAGGAGAAAAAAAAAAAAGTCATCATTTATATTTCTCACGCATAGATGATAGCATTTTAATGTAACCAGGGATGGGGTGGGAGACACACATTATGCAAATGGAGTTACAAATGTAAAATGATAAATTAGCAAGCAACTATTTAATTATTACTCTGACTAATTCCTGTAGATTGTGCCTCAGCTAATGAACCTGAACTCGTCCTGGTTGACTGCAGTGTTCTGTGGAGACGGTTCCATTTGGTCGGTCTGTGGCTTCCGTGGCGCAGCGCGGCGGCGGTGAAGGAGGCGGCATCTGTTTAATGAGTTCCCACTTCATTACAGAACTGTACCACTTACAGACCCCTCTCCTTCAGCATGCAGGCTGTGTACTTTGCTGTTGTTCTAAAGCAAATACTAATTTATGATTACCTGTCACATTAGGCCATTGAAAACTGTACTCACACTGGTTCGCATGAGCAGAATGCTAATGAGCTGATTATGGACTGTGGCTGTGTTCCTTGCTTATAATCCATGAACATAAATTCAGATCCCAGTACAATATGGGATCTGGAACAATAGATGCTGTTTAAGAGGCGATTCTGTCACATGAAAATGCACACACCTCCCAAAGGCCAACAGACTCAGCGATGACCTAATTCAATGTGCGCGGAGCATCGGAAACACCCACCATACCGTGTCACGTACAGAGGAAGATGAATTACTCTCTGGCTATTCACCCCTTGCCACGGTCATTACCTAATTGAAGTCTGATGGCCAAGCGAGGTAGATCCTGCCAGGTGATTGCAAGGCTCTATTGTGTGGAATAAATCCTGTAGATGTGTCCTAAAATGGTGCTTGCCGAGAAAATTCCAATCAATAACACTTCCAAAATGCGGCTTTTCATCCTCGAGCCTAATATTTACCCACAGGCTCCAGCACAGCGCTCTCTCACTGTGTTTCCACTTCGCTCTCCCATTACAAGCATGGCGTTTGCACTTTCAAATACAACGTTAAGCAAAATGCCTCATTAAATCTGCTTTCTCTTCAGTTGATCCCCTGTAATTTGCCCCCATAAATTAAAACTGTGGGAAGATGTGACTTTGCCATTTTACTGGCTGTACGCTTGGTTTGTCTTTATGGGCCTGACTTCATTCTGTCTGGGGACTTCATTCTGTCTGGGGACTTCATTCTGTCTGGGGACTTCATTCTGTCTGGGGACACTGGGCTTGGCTTCAGAGTTTGCTGTCCTAGCTGGTTCACGGAGTACTGTAAGTGTCACCAATTCTTGTGTGATGAAATCATAATCTTTGGTCAAATACTGATCAGAACATCAAACATGAGAATCTGCCCCTGCACCCAAGGTCTTCTCTGTCACCTCCTCCTTCCTGACACGCCCCCCCCCACACACACACACAGGCTTCCTTCCTTCCTTCCTTCCTTCCTTCCTTCCTTCCTTCCTTCCTTCCTTCCTTCTTATTCTCTCTCTTCTTTTTGCCTGCCTCATCTTTACCCCCTAGTTAGAGACTGCAACTTACAAACAGAGCTTCTGGATTTTTTTTTTTTCCTTTTTCCTTTGCTCAACTATTCAGGTCTTGCATCCTGCCTGACTAATAAAAGACAAGAACAAAAAGAAAAAAAAATTCCTACCTTTGATCTCATTGAAAAAAAAATAGATAAGAAAAGAAGATGTACAAATCATTCCTACATATGCTCATTATACATTTTAAACAAACTCGCAACCATGTTAACGGCAGGCCACAGGGTCTCTTACAGACCTGTGCGACACCTCCCAAGGCAACTTTCACACCTTGACTCTTTCCTGCCACTGCAAAACAGGCCCTAATTTAAGCTGAAGCAAACGTGGGTTCTGCCTCTAAGCAGCCACTATGCAGCACTGTGATGCACAACTGAGAGCTTGCTCGTGTCTAGAATAAGAAAGCAGGACTGCTAAGAAGGCTCTTTTCAACTCTACTGTTTGGTAATTCCACACTCTTAGTGATGATTAAAGGAGCCCTAATCAGCACAAGTCCAAGACTGCTAAATTGCTTATATTAATTTTAGCCACATTTCTGGTTTACTCTCAGGAGATGAAACCAGTTCTTAAAAATTAGCAATTTTCTTCAGTGCACAGATGAAGCCATGCAGTGCTCTATTCCAAATGAAGCCCCATTTAACCATGGCAACCTTGACCTGCTCTTCCCTCAAGGAAACCAAAGCTCAATTTGTCCCTGTGATGCACTCTCTGACGCTCTCAAAACACCAATCATAAATTATTGGTCAAAGTTGTCCATAGTTTCCTTCTTAGTGGACACCGAAGAATCTAGAACATAGTTGTTCATATCCTTCTCTTAATATGAACACAACACAAGATTTCAAATTATTCAACAGAATAGTTTTCATAGTACCTTGTTTAAGCTGTAGAAAATGGAAGCAAATTAGTTAATTACTGTCTCCAGCCATATGGATGCTAGCAAATTCCTTTTTCTCGCCTATAATGAACTCCCATTGCCAGCCAAGATAGGGGAGTTGTGAACAGCAGTGCAGGGTTTTTTTTCCCCCTACATAAGCAAATTGCTTTTCCTGATTTACATGGGAAGAGAAAGCGGGTGCCTATTTACACACTGAATAATCCAATTTGCTTATTTTGCAAAACAGCCCCTTTCCCCTTCTTGGCTGCACTAGCAACATGCAGGCTCTCAACTCAAGGGAAAAAAAAGAATATGCTTCAGATAAAAGGCTACACAGTGACTGTGCCCAGTTCAGTCAATAGGGTTTACTTTTAAAGAAGGCAGACAGGAATGAGAAATTTTTGGTTGTGTGCTTGTAAAAATCCTGTGCACCAAATGTCCACAGGAACGCTAATGTGTAACAAGAGACCCTAACTGAGGCTGAAAAGCTACAAGATTTTCTGATAAACTTTCATTTCAGGTATAATAAAACACTTGCCAAGTAAGATTTTGCCCATTTTCCCAATTCTCAAAAACCCATTCTTTTGAAGTAAGAACTGAGCTATCAGCTGTTAAATATTCCTTCATTAAATTAAAATATATACATATCAGTAAGTGCTGGTTAACACATAGGTATGTCCATAACTGAGTAACCCACAGTAATTAAAACATCTGGGTAATACCAGTTGAGGAAGGAGTCTGTGGAACAAGGGTTCGGGATATGAGGAATTAGACTCAGGAAGTGTGTGTGAGGTAGGGGGAGCTTTTATCTGGATTTAGTCTTCCATAGTTCATCAGAGCGCATGTGCAAAGTCCTTTGTAAGTGTTAACTCAACAGTCTCAACTCAGCAGCCGGCTGAGAAGAGAGAACGCACCTATTTCCAATGTATTTTTCATGAGCCAGGTAAATTTGAAATTGTGCAGTTGCGTTCGCCGAGCAGTGAGCTTGCTGTCAGAGCGCCTTCATATCAAGCAATTCAGCCTCACAGACAGGGGCAGAGGGGAGGAATGGGATTCGAAAAGACAAAAGTGACCAGACTCCAGGTCCCAGGGGACCCCCACAAACAGCACGGGGACAGAAGCCCTGTAACCTTCCTTGGCTGTCACAGGATCCTGTGAATTTAAAACAAAAAACAAAAACAAAAAAAACTGACAAGAAAAACTGATTTAACGTGGCAGTTGCTGAACATGTGCCCATGGAAAAGCCACTGCCAAGTGTGTTCCTTCCCAAAGATCTTAGGATGAAACTGGGTCCCACAACAACCTCCTGGGTAGGGGGTCTCTGATTGTCGAGTGTGTACGTGTACATTTCCTCACACATGGAACTCAGTACTCTTCCCTTCTGTATCTATGTGTGGTCTACAGTGCATTCACGCATAATCTAAAAAGCCAAACCTGAAAGTGTCAGCTCAGCTGTGCTAGGTGATCTGGCACTTTCTAGAAATGGAGTTTTCAGAATGTGACAGGTCAGACAAGGTAATTAAAAATGAACCCCCCAGGTCAGACATATGTAGTTATGCAAGCACTGACCTCTCAGAGAAGAGTGTTCTGAAGCAGTCCATATTCCTTACCACCCTGCCATCCCCTATTCCTGCCCAAGGCTTTCCAGACTGTTCACTGCTCAGAGCATCTCAGCCTTGACTGACCCTGGTGGCAAAGGGGGAGTATTAGAAGACACAGCCCTTCTCCCTCTTAGAAGCCCATTGCACCTCCAGCCATCCTCCTTCTACTCCATACCTTGGGGAAGCCACCAGGGTTGTGACCCAGTGATAACTTGCCTTCATTCTATGTCCTCCAAGCAGAACTCCGCTGGATGAGGGAGCCATTCTCCCATCAGTGAGATGGCCCTCTGGTCACTCAACCTTTCCTTTGTCTTCTCTGGGACTATTATTTGGAGTCCAAGCATAGACAGAAAGAATGATTCCAGATGAGAAAAAGAAATGACCTGCGTTGCCAAGGAGAAAGAGAAGGAGGGAGGAAAGGCAGGTTTTTTTTTTTTTTTAAAGCATTCAGACTTGCTGAAGTAATGATCCTGGCAACATGTTAGCAAAACATTAGAAACACTTTAGTAAGCAAATCATTTAATTATAGCCTTCTCCCAGGCATTTTATATTGCTTGACCCCTGACCCTTTCTATCGCTGTACCTAAACTCTGCCTGGGATTCACACTTCCTATTCTTGTCACAGAATCGCTCCATCTTGTACCATTTAATATAGTGTGCTCCAGGTGTTCGGTGGTGAATGAATAGTTATATTACTACCTGTCAGACACAATCACACTCTATTCATCATTCTCGGCTGGCTGCATGAAGCCCAGCTTCAAGCAGGCTTCCTCTCTCTTTCCTTGTTCAAACGTCTGCGGTGCTTTCGGCCCATCTGTCAGGGCTGTCATTTAGAGGGAAAACAGTATCAGCACTTTAAATATATGGAGTTCGCTATTGAAACTGCGCTGTGATTGAACCGTCAGCATCCTCAGTATCACAGACAGTAATTTATGACTGGTCAGGGCTCCACGGAGGTTGCTATTACTACAGTGACCCTGAAGGGTCATGCCGAGGGCTTTTGCTTTACGGTTTGGTCTATAAATAGTACAATTAACCTTTCAAGAATTAGAAAATGCTCTTGGACTCTCTTTACATTTGCGTTGTGCTTTCATGCTTTAGAGCAACAGAAAGAAGAAACCCCTCTATGAGATTGCTGAAGTCAGTGCCATATGAGTTAGGGGGGAATACACCACCACATGAGCATGCATCTCTCTCTCTCTCTCTCTCTCTCTCTCTCTCTCTCTCTCTCTCTCTCTCACACACACACACACACACACACACACACACACACATGCATGCACGTGTCACATGCATGCATGTATGTGTTGTTTGGATAGTAAGTACTTGCAATGCATGAGTATATTTTAAGACACCGTTTGCTGTTTTGGAGCAAGATAACATATGTTGAGATTTCAGCTGAAATTAAAAGGCTTCTGAACCTGAGATAAAATATGATGGATGGAAATGAAAGGGGCTTATGTTCATCCTTATGGGGAGGAAGTGAAGGCTTCCAGCTTTCCAAGCCCTGCCTGTCAAAAAAAACCAGAGGGTTCCACCCTGTTTTCAGCCTATTTCCCAAGCAAAACATCTGCATTCCCAGCGGAATCTAGAGCAAACACACTCGGGAGCCAGATGCTGTCTCTAATCTAAGAACATAATCCCCCCCGCCACCCCCCCCCCCAGAAATAGAATTTGGAATGCTGACCAAGCTGCTTGTGACACCCCTGCATCTGAAAGCCTCAAGACAACTGAAAAAATTTTGTCCAGTTTCTTCTTCAAGAAATACGGGACTGACTCAAGGAAGCCAGCAGCAAAGCCCAGAATATAAATCCAAATTCCGAACCACAGCGATTCTGGAATGGCGAGTCTATTGGACCACTGCTTCCATGCTTCCTCCCTGGAAACCTAATCCAAGAGTCCTTCTGTGCAGCATCTCTTGGAAGACAGTTACATTCTAAAACAGCAGTTCTCAACCTGTGGGTGATGACCTCTTTGGGGGGTTGAGGGGTACAACTCTTTAACAGGGGTCACCGAAGACCCTCAAAAAACACACATATTTACATTACAATTCATAACAGTAGCAAAACTACAGTTATGAGACAGCAGTGAAAATGATTTTGTGGTTGGGGTTGCGACATGATGAGGAACGGTGTTAAAGGGTTGCGGCATTAAGAAGGATGAGAACCACTGCTCTAATGAATTCTGAGCCACCTCTAGGACTGGCTCCTGAATCCCAGGGGATTGTGGTTCCCTGTGTCTCCACTCCCATGTTCTATCTCACAGCACAGAGTATAGATGCAGGGTGCTGCTTGCTTGTGTCTCAGATGGATGTCTGATCGTTTCTCCTCTGCATGATCATTTGAAGACCACATGATGCCTGCTATTCCCACTGCTCAGGCAGCATAGAGGTTTGTCTCATGAAGCTCTTTCATGGACAAAGCCAATGTGCGCATTTAATTTGCAATGCAAGGTTACATGGCTAAAAATAACCAACTGTCCACGTGGTTTGCTGTATTTCTTTGCTTCTTGTGCAAGTGTCCCTGTCGCTCTTCTTCTTTAAGAAGAGTGACGAGATGTGGGTGTGTGTGGTAGGAAAGCCACAGACCTAACAAATGGTCTTTTAGGACCATTCCCTGAAAGCAAAATGACACTCTTTGTTTTTTAAACCTCCTTCTTCTTCTTAGGGAAGTGGGATAGGGCAGTTTGTCAGCTAGCTCAGAGGTCTGTGGGAGACAGAAGGAGGAGGAGAGGTGAGAGGAAGCCTTCCCTTTTACAGGTATTTTGGGGGGCTGTTCTCAGACCAACTCAGGCTCTACAGAAGCGAAAGCCTCTGTTTAACAGAGCCACTGAAAAAGAATAATGAGGAGATCATCTCTTCCCCTTAACATGTATGTTCCAATCATGGAAGGCAGAGAGGGGTGCCCAACAAGCCCCTGTCGTCATTGTCATCCTTTGTGACTGCTTCCTCTCTCCCTGCCCTCGGCTGGAAAGCAAAAAGCCTTTGCTTATTACAGAGGCAGAGTAAGTGCCGGTCTCATCCCATTAACTGTCACATTACCAGGCTCTGTGCCATCCCATTGGAGTTTCACTGAACATTCAGAATTGCTTAATTATGTATGGTGAAGACAATCTGCTGAGACGTCCCTTCTTGATTAACACGGGAGGGGGAGGGGGAGGTGAAGGGTCACCTGGAAGGCTCAGCTCACTCTTGCCTTGCACAGAGTTCGGTGTGCAAAAAGGCTTCTGGGAGTCGGGGGAAAAATTAATTGAAGAGCATTTGGAAGGAAAGCTGCTTACAACTAAAGAGAAGGCTACTTTTGATTCCGCAGGCTAGCAGCAGATATGCGTCCGTCCCCCCCTTGTGTTGGCGTTCAACTGCATAGTGCATTCCTTATAAATTATACCACCCCATGTTAATTATAGTGTGCTGACAGCAATTGTCATTACTAAGCCGGCTACAGGCTTTGTGTGCTTGGATTTTAATAGCTGTTTGTTCTGAAGAATGTGGCAGAGCTGTGTGAGTAGCTGAGCCCAGCCATTGCTAACCTCCCTTCAGTCTCTCACACTGGTTCTATTTTCCCAACCCAGTCACTTCCTCTCCAGGTCCCTCACTGGTCCTCTCCCCACAGCAAAGCAGATTACTAGGTTACTGTCTAGAGAGAGAGCCCAGTGCATTCAGAAACCAAGGCTTATATTGTGGGACACTCGTTGGGAGCTTTTCAAAGCTGTATTTTGAAATGTTTGCCTTTCTCCTTTATACAACCTTGCTATAGTTTTTTGTTGGTTTTTTGTTTTGCTTTGTTTTGTTTTGTTTTGTTTTGTTTAAGTGACTGCTCTAGTCTAATGGGATATTTGGAATTCCTTCTAAAATTCTAATTTGGATGCTTTCTACTGTCAGGAAGAGCTCGGTCACCAATCTTATCTGTTTCCATAGCACTAATCTGGATGAGAAGATGCTACGATGGAAACACACACACACACACACACACAACTAGCCCAAACCTGAACAAGGAACTGTACATTTCACATGGTTATTCTTGTAATCCTCAATAGAACAAACACACATTTAATGAACATCTACTACCTGCCAGAGGCAAAGAGTTAGATTCTAGAAAGCAAAGATGAATAAAATGTGGTCTCCTGGCCTTTGGGGTCTTAGAACACAGCAGGGAAACAGATGTGTCAATAAATAATTACCATTCCGTGTGTAATAATAGAGTGGAAACAGAATTTTCTCTTGGCGTCATCATCCTGTGGGTACAGATGTGGTCCCATTAGCAGTACTAACTCAATTTTCTATGCTTTGTGAGCTCACCAGTCCCCAGAGTCTCCACACATGACTTGCTTGTCACACATAATTCTGATCTGCCAGCATATCTGCTTAGTTCAGGTGCTTTGCTGCCTAAGAGTCACAATACCTGTCTGTCTGTCCTGTTGTGACCTGCATTTGAGAATCATGCTGTCTTCAGAGTCTATAGAGCAGCTTGCCATGTTCTCCAAAGGTGTCAGAGAAGACTCCTACCACGGCTGGTCTGGAGTACATAATTCAATACTGTCAGTAGGTTTCTCCTCTACCACCACAGCTGAGCCTTCATTCCTTACCACATTCCAAATGCCAGGTCCCTCCTCACTTTGAACATTCGTAAGAGGTTCCTCTATCTTCTTATAGAATGACTTTGGCAGGATCTACTCCTTCAAGGCACATACAGTACTCTCTTTCCTCAAGCATCAACAATGGCTTAAACTGGATGTCTTGACACGTTAAGGTACTCCTGTACACACACACACACACACACACACACACACACACTAACACATTCCACAGATGCAAAGTGAACTGTAGGAGGAAACTAGAATGATTTAACTATCTATATAGACCAGTTTCACAGAAAACGTGGCAAACCAACTTTATCAGCTTAGGAACATCTAGTTTCATTCTCTTTACTGAATCTGTGCTCCAGTAACAGATTATCTGAGACTAGATAATGTATAATGGTACAAATGTTTCAGCTCACAGTTCTGGAGGAAAGGAAGCAAGATTAAGTGGTTAGTATCTGGAAAGGACATATTTACTCTGTTGTCTCATAGCAGGAGGTATCACAGGATAGAAGGACAGAGAAGGGGTACAGGGACAAAAGTCACCATTTCATGATGCACCCAAATACCATGAGACTGCAGGTAAATAAACTCTGTGGCATTCTGCACGAACTTTGGAGAGCAATCCCCATGAGATGAAATACAGCTATTCCATATTTCTAATCATGACAAAAGGAAATCTAGGAATAGTTACAGCATGGACTTCAGAAAACCAGTATTAAAATGCAATGGATACACCTTATCAAAAACCAGAAATTTCATAAAAATCATCTACTCACCTCCACCCCAAGAAGGACTTGAGAGCTGGTTTTGAGAGCTGCTATGTTTTTCAAATGGATGATGTAAACACCCTAACATCAGCCTTTTTCTACACACACCTTGACTTTATTCTGAACAAAGCCTTCTATAAAAAGGGAGATCCCAGGGGCTCAGCAGCTAGCTGGGCTCAATGAGAGACTCTGACAAAATAAAAGAGAAACATTGAGGAAGACAGCCCATCAACCTCCAGTCTCCATATGCACCTACATGGGCAAGCACACCCAAAGAGCGTGCACAAATGCACACAGTGCATATATATATTCACACAAAGAGAGACACACATAGAGACACACGTACACACATTTTGAAAAGTTGAACATACTACTTTTAGAATTGATTTAAAAACATTTAGCCTGGCAGTGGTGGTGCACGTCTTTGATTCTAGCACTCAGGAGGCAGAGGCAGAGGCAGAGGCAGAGGCAGAGGCAGAGGCAGAGGCAGAGGCAGAGGCAGAGGCAGAGGCAGAGGCAGAGGCAGAGGCAGAGGCAGAGGCAGAGGCAGGCAGATCTCTGAGTTTAAGGCCAACCGGGTCTACAGAGCAAGTTCTCAGACAGCCAGGGTTATACTGAGAAACCTTGTCTAGAAAAAACAATAAAGAAGAAGAAAGAAAGATAGTGTGATGATTTGGATCTGTTCATCCCAGGGAATGGCACTATTAGAAGCTGTGGCCCTGTTGCAGTAGATGTGGCTTTGTTGGAGTAGGTGTGTCACTGTGAGCATGGGCTTTAAGACCCTCATCCTAGCTGTCTGGAAGTCAGTATTCTGCTAGTGCCTTCAGATGAAGATGTAGAACTCTCAGCTCCTCCTAAACCATGTCTGTCTGGATGCTGCCATGTTCCCCCCTTGATGATTATGGCCTGAACCTCTGAACCTGTAAGCCAGCCCCAATTAAATGTTGTCCTTACAAGAGTTGCCTTGGTCATGGTGTCTGTTCACAGCAGTAAAACCCTAAGTAAGACAGATAGAAAAAAATAGAAGAGAAAAATAAAGCTTTTAAAAGGTTTGTTTATGGTTTATGATTTTTAATTTCTGATTTGCTTTTTGACTTTAGAATTCGGCCCCAGAATAAGCTACCAGTCAACTGTAAACATTGTGGCACGTACAGGAAGATCTCTACATTTTAGTACAAAAATGACATTACAATGTAGGACTTCATTAAAGGACAGAAAAAGATCATATAATATGTGTTGGATTTTATACAAACAGTACTGAATCATATCTGAAATACCAGCACCTATGAGATTGACACAGGAAGCACTGAATGCCAGGCCAAACTAGGTTACAGAGTGAAGCCTGTTTGCCACATGTCCCCGTAAAGAACGCTAGTGCTATAGGAAGCATAAGTCAAGGTTGGTTTGCAAAGACCCACCCAATGGACAGCCATTTGGACAGATGCACACATAGCTATGCATTTTGTGTGGCACTAGTGGTTTCCCTGCCATCTCCAGCACCAATAGCACAGGTTCTTTGGGTATATAGGAGGGCTCACTTACTTCCTGTTTGGGCACAAAAGACCTCTAAGCTAGAGCAACCTTTCACCCATTCCCAAGGCTTTTGTAAGAGTGCTTGAGCAACCACAGAGCCTGCATTCCACAAAACTTCACCTCCCCACCCACCCACCCACCCACCCCCTGCATTGCTTCAGCAAGCTCCCTGCTGAACTTCTTGATCACCAGGAAAAGTATCTGCAGGCCTCTCAGCCAGCCCCATGGGCTACTCATCCCTCTTGTACGCAGTTGCTGTTTCCTTCAGGGATCCTATAACACACTTAGAGGGGAAGTCCTGGCCTCCTGTGACAACAGAGCCATCATGGGCTCTGTGGTCTCCAGATATTTTCCTTTGCACATGAGTCAGGTTCTTGGGTAAGGCACCTTATAACAAAAGACAGGTTAACAATAGCAAAGCAAGCATTTATTTGATAGAGGTTTTCTATAGTACATGAGCTCTTATAAGGAAATGGAGACCCAAAAGGAGGATGTCAGTATGTAGTTTTATGTGTAGGTGATGGAGATGAAGACAGGCACAGAAGAGAAGTATAGCCAGACAAAGGAGTAGGGGGGAGGGGAGGCAATGCCAATAAACTGAGAGGGATCTTAGCTTAGCCTGTATGTGTGCACTCTCCTGTGTCTTCTGGAGTAGAACAGTGCTGTGGGTTGCCCTGTTGCTGTTTGTATTCTGATAATAATTCTGCATCCTCGAGAGGGACTGCCTGCTTCCAAGAGCAGTCAATCACTACTCAGGTGATCTCTTGTGAACCTTTTGTCTATTTCAACTGGTCAAATAAAGGCCAGAACCTGTGATTGGGCAGGAGAAGGAAAAGGTGGGTCGGAGGTCTTTGAGAGTGGGGCCAGGGAGAAGGAGGAGAAGGAGGAAGAGAGTGCACAGAGGAGGAGAAAGGGAAGCAAGGACGGAGCAGAACCATGTGGCCAGGAGAAACCGCAAGTAGCAAAGGGTCTCATAGTTGGGGAATAAGTTAGTATAGTGATAGACCTGCCCAATCGAAGCATATAGCTTATACATATAACTGTATTGTGTGCTTTTTGTATAGGCTTATTGGGGTTGTTAATTCCTGCAACAGAACACTGATGCAGATCAGTTGACAGAATGCTAGCATAGCATGCGAGAAGCCGGAGATTCAAATCCAGCACTGCATGAACTGGTTGTTGTGGTATGTATATGAAACCCCAGCTCTCAGGAGGGGGAGGCAGGAAGACTGGACGTTCAAGGAGATTTTCAGGTACACAGCTACTCTGAGGCCAGCCTGGGCTGTATGAAGTCCTTGTCTCAAGGATATTCTTTACTGTAGCTGAAGATCTCACATTCTCATTCGGAAGGAAAGGGAGAGGGGGAAGATGAGAGTTTTCCTGCTTCTGTACTTTTGTCAAATGCCAAGGTACCATATGTAGATTGGCATACAGTGAGAGGAGGGGGTGAAGGAGGATTCATCTTGGTACTTTGCTCTCCAGTGAAAACTGGGTCTCAGGGGGACTGACTCCTGTCACACCACCGCCATGCCTCATTTGTAGATGTAGCTTCATCCTCATGCCCGTTCTCTAGAGCAGCGGTTCTCAACCTTCCTAATGCTGCAACCCTTTAATACAGTTCCTCGTGTTGTAGTGACCCCCAAACATAAAATTATTTTGTTGCTACTTCATAACTGTAATTTTACTACTGTTATCAATTGAACATAAAAATGAAGGATGGTCTTAGGTAACCCCTGTGAGATAGTTGTTTGACCTCCCCCCAAAGGGGTCACGACCCACAGGTTGAGAACCACTGCTGTAAGGAGTTGTTCACTATGCTGGACAGTCTCTGATAAACTCCCAACTCAGAAGGACTGGCTGTCCAGGTCTGTGACCTCACTGATCCATGAGACACCTTCAAAAACTGCTTCTCAAGAATTCTGCATTCACCGAATGGTTAACTCCAGGGTTTGTAAAGTGACTGCAGTTTCTAGCATCCCTCTTTCTCCTCCCAGCCAACCCCTCTGCTTTCTAACTGTTTCTACATAAACAACTTGCTTGTCTGACAGGCACAACAAAGTGACATTCTTCTGAACTCCGAATTGCTTTGAGTTCAGCTAAGAGAGACTGAATTATCACACGTGAAGAAGGCAGGAAGCGTTATGCACAATAATCAAGAATAAATCAAACCGTATTTGATAAAATACATGACTACATGATTTCCAAAGGTAACCTGTGTTTAAAGGGCTTTTACCTTTTCAATGTTTACAAATAATCCCCATTGTTAAAGGGGTTATAAAAAGAAATCCTGATTTTAAAAAAAATAGCAATTTGTAACTTTTTTTTTTTTTCATTTCAAGTATCTACCCAATGCTAAGCTCATGGTAATCTGGATGCAAGCTCACACTCTTTGATCATGAATTTGAACTGGTAACCGGCATGTTTGGAGATATTACATCAGTGCTTGGTGGCAGGTGAACACCCACTATCCTACACTGTGGAAGTCACTCCACCTCAGGTGACACGGGGAGAAGTATAGTGAGATTCAAGCTGTGCATACAGGCAAATATGGAAATGGTGGGAAGGGAGCAGCTAAAATTGATGCCTTAGTCATCAAAACTGCATATTTGCTGGCAGGACTCTTTAGACTGTTCTGGGTAATTAGCTTTGCTTGTGACTGTTACCACATAGTTCACAAAAGCAACTTAAGGAAGAAAAGTTCTGTTTGGGCTCACAGTTTTAAAGAACACAGCCCATCAGGGAGGAGAAGGGGAGGCTGGAGGAACAGGAGGGACGTTCAAGGAGATTTTCAGGTACACAGCTACTCTGAGGCCAGCCTGGGCTGTATGAAGTCCTTGTCTCAAGGATATTCTTTACTGTAGCTGAAGATCTCACATTCTCATTCGGAAGGAAAGGGAGAGGGGGAAGATGAGAGTTTTCCTGCTTCTGTACTTTTGTCAAATGCCAAGGTACCATATGTAGATTGGCATACAGTGAGAGGAGGGGGTGAAGGAGGATTCATCTTGGTACTTTGCTCTCCAGTGAAAACTGGGTGATCACCCTGCATCTATAATCAGAAAGCAGAGAGTCAATAGGAAGTAGGGTTTAGCTTCAAAATCTCAAGGCCATCCCCAGGTCCAGTGGCCCACTTCTTCCAGTGAGGCCAGGCATCCTAAAAGATACAACACTGTTCTACTCCAGAAGACACAGGAGAGTGCACACATACAGGCTAAGCTAAGATCCCTCTCAGTTTATTGGCATTGCCTTCCCTCCCCCCCCCACTCCTTTGTCTGGCTATACTTCTCTTCTGTGCCTGTCTTCGTCTCCATCACCTACACATAAAACTACATACTGACCTCCTCCTTTTGGGTCTCCATTTCCTTATAAGAGCTCATGTGCTATAGAAAACCTCTATCAAATAAATGCTTGCTTTGCTATTGTTAACCTGTCTTTTGTTATAAGGTGCCTTACCCAAGAACCTGACTCATGTGCAAAGGAAAATATTTTTATCATTGGGGGGAGGGGGTGTCACCACAACATGACAAACTGTATTAAAAGGTCACAGCATTAGGAAAGTCAAGAACCACTGATCTATCCGGTTCATCAAGATTGTAAAGTAGACCCCAACTCTCATGAGTTGACTCATTTCCACTTTGATGTAAGTTAGGCCATACTCCTAATCTGAAGCTCCCTTCAGTTTAAGTAACAGGAGGACAGCTAACGAGGCATCAACATGATCTGTGACTCTGTCAATGAATTGGCTGCCAGCAAGTTTCTGAGAGCCTCCATCATTTCTGTCACGTTGCCGAGGCGATCTGTCTCCTCTCCCTGCAGTCATGACTTGTCACGATTAAAATTTGTTCCTAATCTGCATAGATAATGAAACTCACTAGGAGGAGAAATACAATCTATGTATCAGCTGACAGTACACAGCAAAAGGAGTTATTTCATGATTTTGTAGACCAACCTTGGGGAAGCTACAGTTCATTGAGCCATGTATAGAACACAAAACTCTCATGCATACTTTCTTTCCTATGAATTTTATAGGAAAGCCAATCAAACTTGAGTCATGATATAAAGGTTACCTCTCGCCCAAAGATATTTCTGTGGTTCTCAACTCTTGATTTGCATTAGACTCGCCAAGAGAAATTAATTGCACAATGACATTCAGACTCTGAGGTGGTTTGAATATGAATGTCACCATAGGCTCTGGCATTTGTATGTGTGGTCCCTCGTTGGTGGTACTGTCTGGGGAGACTTAGGAGGTGTGGCCTTGCTGGTGGCAGTTTGTCTCTAGGGTTAAAGTTTCAAAGTCATCCTCCATTCCCAGTTTGTTCTCTCTGTTTCTTGCTTGTGGTTTAAGATATTAGCCTCAGCTTCTACTCCAGCCATACTCTCTCTTGTTTGCCACCATGCCTCTCTGCTAGGACATGGAACTGTGAGCAAAAATAACCCTTTCATTCTATAAGTTACCTCAGTTACAGTATTTTATCACAGAAACAGAGAAGCAACTAATACAGAATCCAGATTCTACAAGAGTTCCGGTGTTTGGTTAGAGATGGTAATAATCCCAGAAAATAAACATGTTTAACAGACACTTAAATGAGACTTCCAACACTGAATACAGCTATCGATCATACTATTAGAGTTTCTGCTTCTCAATTAGTATTTATTAAGCATATATCCATTATTAGCTAGTTAATGGTATCTCAAGCCTATAATGCTAACACTTGAAGGCTGAGGCAGGAAAATTGTAAGGCGTTCAAGGCCAGTCTGAACTATGGGGATTGAAGGAGAGTAAGCTATGCTATCCTTCAAAAATAAAATCTTGCTGAAGATACCATTCAGGTTGCTTGAGAGACAGGGAACTCGTGTTGAGAGACAGGGAACTCGTGTTGAACTGGCCTTGCTCGCAGGCTTCTTACCTGCTGACTAAATGTTATAATGTCAGAGGGGGAGAATTGTCATCACCAGCCTTATTCACCCACAAACTTTGTATGCTGCACTGGGGTCCAGCCAGACAGGGTGTGTTCACTGGTACATCACATGACTGTGATGTAGGTAACTAACCTCTTCTTATTGAATTTCAGGACTGCTTCAGAAGAAAAAGATAATCTGTCCAATAGTCTAAATCTGTGGCTGGGAAGATAATAGGTCTTTTTGGGTTTGTTGTTGTTGTTGTTGTTGTTGTTGTTTTGTTTTCGAGACAGGGTTTCTCTCTCTGTATAGCCCTGGCTGTCCTGGAACTTGCTCTGTAGACCAGGCAGGCCTCGGACTTAGAAATCCACCTGCCTCTGCCTCCCGAGTGCTGAGATTAAAGGCGTGAGCCACCACACCCAGCAAGATAATAGGTCTTAATCAGAAAGTTACTACTGTTGTTTTCCTCAGTTGACATTATGTACACATCAAATTTCCTTCTTCATACTTATGTTTATCCCCACAGGTTGGTACTCCAGTTAGCGTTGGTAAAACCAAACCAAACCAAACCAGACAAGACAAGACAAGACAAAACATGTTGCCATGGGCAGCAGTTACTAAGCATTGTGAAGTCCTCAGACCTAAGTGGGATATCTCTATCACTCCCTCTATGGCTCAGGGAATAGTTTAGAGAGCAGAAAGAATCTCGAGGCCAGAGTAAGGGGCAAAAGCAGCCTGGAACACTGACTTCTGAACACAGTGTCCTACTGCACTCTTGAACCCACAGAGCTGTGGTTACTTCAACTGGAAGGGACTGGTCAACCTTTTGTTGCAAAGGAGGGAGGGGCTCATGGGGCCTTGGCCCTCCCTGAACACTTGTACAAAGTTCATTGTTGCTACAGGAGAAATGGAGTTTTTTAGTAGAGGTGAAGTCCCTGGTAAATTGTTCATATTCCTGTAAATAACCCTTCACCCATGCTCCTGATTAAACTTGTTGGTTTGAAGGTAGGAAGAAAGGATGGATGGATGGATGGAAGGAAGGAAGGAAGGAAGGAAGGAAGGAAGGAAGGAAGGAAGGAAGGAAGGAAGGATAAAAAGGAAGAAGAAAGAGAATGAGAGAGTAGAATGTAACTACTAACTAAGATGATAAAAATCAGTGGCAGAGGACAAAAGAGAGAAATATGTTCAAACTCCATTGTATATATAAATTAGTGTAATGAAACCTATTATTATGCATAGCATATGTGTAATTATGTATAATTAATAACATAAAAATAGAAAACAAAAAACTTCAAACATGCAAATATGAATTTGTTAAGGGGTATATATTAAACTTAATTTAGGGATTTACAAATCAGCCTGGCAGACATGTGACTATCCAAATCCACAGTCAGACAGGTGTGAGCCTAGAGAGCCAGCTGAGGTGGGCCTCCTTTTCATAGTAACCCCTGGGGCCCGATGATCCCAAAATCTAGATGCATATCCTTAGGAGCAATAAAAAATAGAATGTAGATCTAAGCCTGCCAGTGGTGGCACATGCCTTTAATCCCAGCACTTGGGAGGCAGAGGCAGGTGGATTTGAGTTCAAGGCCAACGTGGACTAGAGTGAGTTCCATAGAAATCCTGTCTCGACTCCCTCCTCCCAAAAAGAAGAATCTAGACCTAAGAAATAGCTTGGTCACCCTGGCCTTGTGACTTGGGAGCTTAGTCTAACACTCAGTTCTCTCATCTGGACAGATAAGAATGGGCTTAGATTTTTTAAAAAACCTATCTTAATAAGGGTTCTCAAACACTCTGACCTCCCTTCTAGCCCACCATTCGAAGGTAGAAGAGAAAAGATGGTAAATAGGACAAGGGGGTGCAGACCTGTTTAGAAGTGGTTTCTTGGCGTGATTTCAATCTCTGTTTGTTAGGATACCACCAATCCAGTTCAAAAGTGTCAGGATACAAAACATAAAACAGCAACAGTGTCAAAATCCAGCAGAAACAGCCAGGCCTCCACTGAATTAGCATGAATCAGGGAGAGTGACCAAGACCAGCCAAGAGGTCAGGAGAAGTTCTCTGCAGTGCCTCTCTCAATGAAGTGAAGGTTCAGGGAAGACGAAGATAAAGACTAGAGACCAAAAAAGCCTTGCAAAGCTAGCTAAGCAAGCACATTGCCACTGTCTATTGAGTCCTACTTACACCCTGTCCAGATACCATGTGTTCTCCCATGGGTCTTGCCTCAGCAAAGCAAACACCACATGAGTCTCTCTTAGCAAAACACCAGGTGAGTCTGCATCACATGACATATCCAGAAACCTCTACTTCAGACACAGTTTTGTTTGTTTGCTTTTTGAGTCAGGGTGTACACAGTCCAAGCCTTGACCCCTCTATGTAGCCAAGAACAATCCTTAACTCCCTTAGTTTCCTCCTGCCTCTGTCTCCCAAATGCTGGGATTACAAGTCCCTGCCATCAGCTGTAGAAAATGGGACTGAGCAGGAATAGAATGATATGTAATTAAAAATAAAGCAAAATGGCTGTGTGAGGTTATATATACTCATAATCCCAGAACTTGGGAGGAGAAAGCAAGAGGACCAGGAGTTCAAAGGCATCCTCAGCTCTATAGGGAGTTTGAAGCCATCCTAGGCCACAAGGAGCTTCTTCTCATGACAATTTTTGGTTTTTGGTTTTGGTTTTGGTTTTGGTTTTTGCTATATAGACCTGGCTGGCCTTGAATTTGTTGAGCTAGCTTTTCCTGCCTCTGCGTCCAGAGTATGAGTTAACACCCTGTGTGCCACTGCAGCTGGCAACAACTCTCAAATGAGTTAATGATGTAATGGATGTAAAGGTAATTGAGGTAATGTATGTAAAGGTACAGCATAGTGTTTGTTATGGAAAAAGCACTAATATTTTAATAATATTAATGATATGAATATCAATTATGTAATTATAATAAAATATTAATTGTATAAATGTAATTTAATAATTAACAATAGATTAATAATGGGTACTTAATAATATTAATAAATTAATAATGAAGACCCATTAAAAATTGTTTCAATCAATTTTTCTCATTTGTCATTTATTAAATCCTCATTTTCTCTTCCAGTCAAGCAAATATGTTTGAATACATACATACATCTCACATCTATTTTCACTCACAAAACATTTTTCTACTTTATCCAAAGAAATAAACATTCAAATATAATTTTTAAAACATTTATTATATTTTGTCTTATGTGAGTCCTTGTGAGGACGCACAGGCACCACATCCACACGACGACAACGACGTGCCCAGAGACCAGAGAGGATGCCAGGTGACACAGACGTGAACTTACAGGCAACTATGAGGCACTGAGTGGGTGCTGGGAACTAAACCCACATCCTCTGCAAAATCAGCAAGTGCTCATAACTGCTGAGCCTCCTCTGCAGACCCTCAACTATTTCATAAAACAACAATGAAAGAACTCTGCCTGTCATAGGAAAAATATTACGCTGGATGGCATGAAGTTTAAAGTATACTCACGAGTTTTCTTCATAATGTGTGCATTATTTTTATATTTATTTATTTATTTATTTTTGTTTTTTCCAGACAGGGTTTCTCTGTATAGCCCTGGCGGTCCTGGAACTCACTCTGTAGACCAGGCTGGCCTTGAACTCAGAAATCTACCTGCCTCTGCCTCCGGAGTGCTGGGATTAAAGGCGAGTGCCACCACACCCGGCTTTTTTTTTTTTTTTTTTTTTTTTTTTTTTAAGATGTTTGCACTTGAAAGCATCAACATTTTGATCCACGTTTATGTATGTCATAGCTTCCAAAACTTCTGAGTTCACCCTCAACTTTACCAAATAAAGGACATAATGTTTTCTGGAATTATCAAATCTTTGGCTGCTACATGAAGTTTGATTCCTTTATTTTACGGTTTGTTTTATTCCTGGTTTGTTACTTTTATATACTCAACCTCTTGAACAGAGGTTCTCTCAGTCACTTGACGAGCAGATTCATCCTCACCCAGATGCGAGCTTGCATAGTTTACCTCCACTTCCTGTTTTGTTTTGTTTTTTTCTCTCTCCCCTCCCAATTCTTCCTTCCTATGTATGGATGAACCAGTCTGCTTCTTGTCAGGCTAGTGGCACAATCCCACCACCCTGCCTTTCCTCCAAGATGAACTATATCCATCCCTTCAAAACTATAAGCCAAAAAGTATGTATTTTTTCTTCCCTAACCTGCTTTTTGTAAGGGCATTTTATCACAGCAACAGAAAAATAATATAAAATTCAATGATATAACCAAATATATTAATATAGTGACATCATTGTGAGATATGTTTTCCTTTATATTTCACACGAGAAAACGTATTAGACATCAGAAGGTAATGTTGGCTTTGCAACAAACTTAAAAGGTATAATTTAGCTTTTTTGAAAATATTTTAAAAATGATATCTTAGAAATGTTTACATTCAAAAATTAAGATTGGTCAGCCCAGTCTCTGATTAGCTCAAAATTACTCCTTTATTTGAGAAATAATAAAATACAGAATACTACAAATTGAAGATGGCCCTTTTTAAAGAAGACTTAAAAATGCTTCAGATTATTTTTTAAAATAGCTGTCAGCCATATATTCAATCAAATCATGTGAAATCTCTAATTTTCCTTCTGTAAGATAATGAAATTTCACAAGTCTGATATACTTTATGCTTAGCTGTGACTATCTTGAAATATATCAGAGTATTTATTCTTTTCATAGAGAAGATCACCTTGAAAAAAGAAATAGAAAATTGGTTAAAAGAAACAAGGATTCCCTTTAGAGATGGGAGAGGGTTGATAAGAGGGCTCAGACTCAGCTGGGCATGGTGTCTTACGCCTTTAATCCAAGCACTCAAGAGGCAGAGGCAGGCAGATTTCTCAGTTCGAGGACAGCCTGGTCTACAGAGTGAGTTCCAGGACAGCCAGGGCTATAAAGAGAAACCCTGTCTCGAAAAACCAAAACAACAACAACAACAACAACAACAACAACAACAAAACAATGTTTATATGCCCCAGTACAGGGGAATGCCAGGGCCAAGTAGTGGGAGTGGGTGGGGCGGGGGGAGGGTGTAGGGGACTTAAGGGATAACACTTGAAATGTAAATGAAGAAATTATCTATTAATTAATTAATTAATTAATTTTTATAAGCCAAGTTTTTAAAAAAAGAAGAGAGAAAAATAGTCTTTTTTGTGAGAAAAGACATTGAGTCCTGTCTGGTTACAACCCGTGTGAATGACAAAGCCAAAATAAATAAAAATAAATTGTAAAAAAAAAAAAAAAAAAGAGGGCTCAGACTCAGAGATTACGGATCACTCCTTTATTTGACAAGTCTTTAGTGTTATAATTTCTATTTGATTCTCCTCCTTATAATAATGTCTGGTTTTCTGATAAAAATTTTTCCTCTTGCTATGTTTCTCTGAATATGTTAATCATAGCTTCGTTATCATCTGTGTTTGATCATCTCCCTATCTAGAATATCTAAATCTATTTTTACCACTTGGTTTTCAGGATGCGCGTGATGTTTGTGGCTAACTTATTAGGGAGTTGCATTACTTATAAAACACACATGAAGAACACATGGAAATGAGGGTCCAAATCTTTTGGGTTCAGACTCTATCTTAGAGAACCTGACCTAAGGCTGAACTTGAGTTAACTAACAAACGGGCACCTAGCACCAGTTTCCAGGTTACTCCCCAACAAACCTACACCTCCGAGTTGAAAGCCCGCCACTGCCCCTTCACTTCCCAATAACCACCAATCAGGAGGAAAACAAAAATTAAGTTTATGGTTTGGCTAGACACCCACTTCTGGCCTCTGTACATTCTTGCATGAATCTAGACCCTGCTGTGTCAGGGTTGGCACGGAGCCCAAGCTCCAGCTTTAATAAAGAGAACCTAATGCATAGGAATCAGCTCCTTGGGGGGGGGGTCTCTGTGGGGTTCATGAACATTTCCTGACACAACAGAAAAGCATACTTGCTTCCACAACACCTGCCTACAGACAGGTCCCTGGTCGCCCATGAACAGGTGAACAAAACATTTACTTATTTTGATCTAATCAGAACTGGGTTGACCAAGCTCCTTTGCAGTATTTGAAAGGTTTGGATGTCTGACTCCTTTCATTTCTAGGATGTGTCTTTGTGAGGTCCTTAACTGATAAAATAAAGAGTTTGCTAGTGGCCTTCTTCCTGGTAATATCCTGATATCATCAACTAAAATTCTGTTCTTTAAGAGAGAGAGAGAAAGAGAGAGAGAGGGAGAGAGAGAGAGAGAGAGAGAGAGAGAGAGAGAGAGAGAGAGAGAGTTTATCTTTCTTAGTCTTTTTGAGTCTTAAAAGGGCTGGTGAGATGGCTCAGCAGGTTAGAGCACCCGACTGCTCTTCCGAAGGTGATGAGTTCAAATCCCAGCAACCACATGGTGGCTTACAACCACCTGTAACAAGATCTGACGCCCTCCTCTGGTGCGTCTGAAGTCAGCTACAGCGTACTTATGAAGAATAATAAGAAATGAATCCTTGGACCAGAGAGACCAACTGGAGCAAGCGAGGCTGTCCGGAGCGAGCTGAGCCTAACGGAACGGCCGGAACGAGCAGGGCCAACCGGAGCAAGCGGATCCGATCAGAGCGAATGGGGCCCGACTGGAGCGAGCGGGCCGGCTGGAACAAGTGGGGGCCGTATGGAGCAAGTGGGGCTGGCCAGAGCCGGTGGGAGCGAGCAGGGTCTAGCGGAGTGAGCTGGGTTGACCAGAACAAGGGAAAAAAAAAAGAATTTCTTTTTTTTTTTCAACTTTTATTAGATATTTTCTTCATTTACATTTCAAGTGTTATCCAGAAAGTTCCCTATACCCTCCCCCCTCCCGGCCCTGCTCCCCTACCCATCCGCTCCCACTTCTTGGCCCTGGCGTTCCCCTGTATTGGGGCATATAAAGTCTGCATGACCAAGGGGCCTCTCTTCCCACTGATGGCCAA